>VDFB02016788.1:0-46200 GCA_007258455.2 Sequoia sempervirens | reverse complement strand
AACAAGTTATCGCATAGACTCTTGCAAGTGTTGGACGTTCTACAAGGATAACTAGACCTCTAGAAATATTTTCTCCATCATTATATTCTATATTATTAACTGATTCTAGTGAACCTAAAGGTTATGGAGAAGCGATGCAGGTAGATACCAAAAAGAAGTGGGAGCTAGGTATGAAAGAGGAAATGGATTCCTTGCTGCAGAATCAGACTTGGGACTTAGTCCAATTTCCTATAGGTAAAATAGAATTTCCAAATAAATGGGTTTACAAGTTGAAGGAAGAAGATGGAGGCAAGAAAATATATAAGGCTAGATTCATGGTAAAAGGTTTTTCATAGAAAAAGGGTATAGATTTTGATGAAATATTTTCTCTGGTTGTAAAGATGACTTTTATTAGAACTATTCTAAGTCTTGTGGCTACAAAATACTTGCATCTTGAACAACTAGATGTGAAAATAACATTTCTCCATGGGGTTTTGGAAGAGAAAATATACACGTAGCAACCATAGGGATATGAGGTCAAGGGTAAGGAGGAATTTGTGTGTAGGTTAAAGAAGAGTTTGTATGGCCTAAACCAAGCACCTCGACAATGGTATTTGAAATGATGGCACTATACTATCCCTCGTTGCTTTTATGTTGATGTCAGCTTGTTGCCCGCGTCTAATGCACTTATTAATGAACTTATGGTGAAATTAGTGTACCCATTTACAGAAGGATTTGGGGTGCGTGAAAACAACCAAGGAGGATCGACAGTGGGACAAGACAAATATAAAATTATTTTTGTCTCAGCATGGCATATAGGTGTTGAAAAGGTTTAACATGCAGAATGTAAAAGTAGTTAGTAAACCTTTGCCTAGTCATTTTAAATTGACTAAGGAGATGTGTCCAAAGACACAAAAGGAGGAAGAAAAAATGTCTAAGATACCATATGCATTAGCAGTTGGTAGCTTGATGTATGCAATGGTATGCATAAGGCCAGATATTGCACATGCAATGGGAGTTGTGAGTAGGTATATGAGAAATCCAAGAATGGAACATTGGAATGCAGTAAAATGGGTTCACCAATATTTGAGAGGTACTACTTCAAAGAAACTATGTTTTGGAGGAACAAATTATGATCTAAAAGGATATGTTGACTATGATCTAGTAGATGATATTGATAGCAGGAGAAGTACTACAGGGTATGTTTTTATTGTAGGAGGTACTACAGTTAGTTGGATTTCAAGGCTACAAAATGTTGTGCTTTCAACCACTGAAGTTGAGTATGTTGTTGCTACATAAGCTAGCGAGGAGATGATTTGGTTATAACATTTTATAGAGGAATTGGGACAATGACAAGAAGATATCCCTTTGTACTCTGATAGCCAGAGTGCCATTCATCTTGCTAAGAACTCAACTCTGCATTAAAAAACTAAGCACATATAGTTTAGATACCACTTCATTCGGTTAGTTTTGGAGGATGGACAATTGAAGCTAGAACAAAATAACACAAGTGAGAATCTTGCAGATATGTTGACAACGAAATTTACATAGGAGAAATTTATTTCCTCATAAGTTTCCATTGGCCTTCACAAATGATAATGGTGGACATAAGAAACTAGCCAAACTTGTAATCCAGTGGGAGTCAGGCGCAATATGTCATCTAGGATTAGTCTCCAAGTGGGAGATTGTTTGGTGTGGAGCCTAATAGTCTCCAAGTGAGATTGCTGAAGTGTGGTGATTGATCAGTACAAAGCACTTGTAATAAGAATGGGGTCTCGGGTATCACCTCTAATTTTTTTTATCATGTCAAGGTTTTTCCTGCTGACATATCAATATTTTTTTTCCTATTGACACGTTATGTTTTCCGTTAAAAACGCTAAAATGAAAAATACCTTGTAAAACCTTTAATCAGAAGGTTCCAAAAGGCTTGTTATATGGGTCAGATGTATGTTGCAAGATGGTGTTCATTTAGATTGTATGTTTTAAATCGATAATAAAATCATTGACGGCTTAGTTTTTGTGACAAGCCCATATTGGATGAACCACGTTAAATTATGTGTTGATCTCTTTTGTGTTATTCTTCATTGTTATTTCTAGGTTATTTAATCCGTATATAATTGTTAATGTTTATTGCTCCAATCTACCTGAACCCTAACAAAAGGATCCTACACATGGTATCTGGGGACGTTATCACATAAATCCTAAAACATAAAAAAATATCAACATCCAAAAACATTGAAAAAATATCAAACATCCAAAAACACCAAAAAATAAATCAAAACAGAAAGAAAATTCAAATATCCTTTGAAAATCCAAAAATCATTCAAAATCAGAAAAGCTAAAAATAGTGTTATTTTATACAGTCAAACTACAATGTCTTTGCGTTCATCACGTAGGCAAGGCCATCGTCGATGAGCCTTCGAGGCATTAGGTCTATCCTTCAGGGTCAGTCAAAGTCAAGTCTTTAGCTTAATCCAAGTCTCATAAATAAGGTATTATTGGTCACAAATATAGTCGAACTATGATGTCTCTACGTTTGTCACGTAGGAAAGGCCATCATCGATGAGCCCCTGAGGCATTAGGTTAGTCCCCTTAGGGTCAGTCATGAGTAATTCTTGCGTCATAGCCCAAATTGCATAATAAACTATTCTTTTTTTAAAAGAACTAACATGTTGAACACAAATGACATACCTTACACAAAATCAAGCTTAAAAAATCAACAGAAAAAACTTAGGGCACTACCCAAGTAAGCCTTCAAACTAGCAGGTCAATTGTTTGTAGATCTATCAAAGGTACCTATCAAATCAAAAACAATTTCTCTTGTACAAGATGTGGCATTATCGAAACCAGGCCAGGTGTCTTATACAAAATGTTTTATTCCTTAAATCAGACTTACTATTTTTTTATCATGTACCAATTGGTAGACAAGAAGATCCTAAAAGCTTGTTGACTTGTTTGTTTCAGTTAATCTTATCTTTTATATGATTTCTCTCATGTCATATTCCTAATATGCTCAATGATATCCATAAGTGATTAGAGCAACAATAAGGGATGATGAAAGTTCTTTATGTTGATTTATGTCTATGGTTTGTCTTGATAACATGTTGGGGAAACTAAGGTCCTTATGTGTGATTGGGATTCTATCTAGCATAATCCAAACATCCTATACAAGTCAAAGGCCAATCTAACACTTTCTTGTATCAAGATAAACATGCTTTATGGAAATTTCCTCCCATGTTCCTATAAGGGTCTATTGTCACTAATCTAAATCAAGACACTCTTTGTTTGACATATTTTAATCTTTGACAAATGGATATTACCATCACCAAGGTTTGACTCAACTTGGTGTACATATTCCACTTGTCCATATATTATATCTTTAAGAAAACAAAAACAAAAGCTACCTTCACAATCCATGCTTAGGTATGCAAACATCTGCTTGTTCCATGTCCCAAAATAAAAACACTCTATGATGATAAAACATGTACTGCTACAAGCTAAAGTAATATCAATCATTTTATCAAATTTGGATGAACAATTTTTTTGAAAAGTTTTCTTCACTCCTTATTAACCATTTCTTTTCTTTGCACTAATAGTTCTACTAATAGGTTCCACTGTCATTTTGACGATGTATTGTGACATACCAAAACCAAATATATGAGCTACATCATCCTGCATCCATAAACATGTTAGAATATCATAATACTCATATGAATTAGGTCATACATACTGCATAAGATAAATAAAAAAAGGTAAATCATATTGCATATCATTTTGCAAAAACATCATCATCCATATAAAAATTATATTGTATATGGCATAGCATGTTCCAAAAACATAAATCCAACATCATATACATAACATATAAGCATCAATAATATCATCATCACATGAAATTAAAGTAAATCCATACATCATGTCATACATGTAAGCATAATAAAAATATCATATGATTCTATCCATAGATCATAAATAACATCATAAACAACCATATGCATAACAAATATCACATTATATAATCTCCTCAAAAATGGTGCAACTCATAAATATCCAAAAAAATTAGTGTCATAGTACATAATTGAATATTGCTCAAAAACGTGGAGCTCGTAGGCTTAGCCCAAAGAATAATACATGTCTACATAATCATGCACCACTAGCATTGCCCCTGTTACCAGAAGTAGATGGCCTATCCTCTCTATGAATTGATCCACTGGCTCGTGACCTTTCCCTCTAAGAGTGTTGTGTTGAATGGTAAGGAGAAGGCTGAGGTTGGGAGATGCTCCCACTACTCTGAGATTGTCTGGAATTTGTCTTACCCTAAGACATGCTCATCACCTCAGTGAAATTGGGCTCTCTCATTGATGGAGGCATTGCCCTCTCATATATATCTCGATAATATTTCTCATCCCTACTCAACCTATGAAGCTCTCGATCTAGATCTGATGTCCCACCGCTGACCGTGCTAATAAAATCTAGGGAACTCTAATCTGCCCACTGCACCTAGATCATAACCATATCCCTCTCATCTATCAAATGAGATATCTCACCATGCAAGGAATGTACCTATTCTTGTAGAGCTTCCAACTGGGATCTACTTCCCTATCCCCCACATCCTCCTCCATCGCCTCCATAATGGGTATCTCCTACAAACCCTTCTACATGACCATCCTCTAGCTCATCTCTACCTCCTCTCTATCCTACATCTCCTCTCTCTCCTCCTCTCCCCCAACCTCATCAACCTCAATGTCCATGCTGATCTCCACATTTGGCTATTGATCTACTCAAACATCCTCCTCCTAGCGAGGAGGAACATCTACTTGCATAGGAGCAACTAAGACATATACCTTGAAACCCTCCTCTTGACGAGGAACATCCTCTCCCTACTGACCACCGGATCACCTAGTGCTCAAGGTGGATGTCCACCTTTTTCACCTCTCCCTCCTCTATCTCTTCTCCCTCCTCTATCTCCTCTCCCTCCTCTACCCCTCTCCCTCCACCAACCCCATCATCCCCACCATCCCCTCTACCACCATCATCCCCCTTAGCCCTACCCTCGTCCATGAAATCTTCCTCGTGAACCTCTCCCAAGCCTCTCTACTAGAACAAAATGATCTGGATCTGTATAAGGGATGGGCCAATGCTCAATCCACCACACATTGTACTCAAGTGTGGTACCTGCATCAGTGACCTTTGTTGGGGAACCTCACAGAATAGGCTGCAATGCATCAATATCCTACTCTGCTACCTCCACACTAATCATGTGTCCCCATGGCTGAACCTCCCAAGAGGACCTGACAAACTCTGTGGTACCAATGGGAATCCCCTGTCGCTCCCCAAATTGCCGAAGAACTTGCTTTGGTAAGTATCGATCAATGTTGTGCTAGGAGTGTACTGTCCTCCCAATAAGGTATCATGTTTGGCAACAATAAGGTAAATGCTTAGTATCGTACTCCCAAGTAGGACACTATCGGTATGGTCTCTAGGTAAATGCATCAAGAAGGTAAATAGCATGATGCCAGTACTTGACATCACCAACCCACACTAGTGTCACAAATCCCCCATAAATGTATGAATAGGGAAGTCCTATTACAAGATGTCTAGGAATAGGTGGCTAGAACATTGAAATATGCTCCCATGCCTAGACCAAGAGACGAGTAGTGCCACAGCTGATCGACTGACCATCTTGGAAAGCTACATCGTGAAGTTGAAAGTATAGCATGGCAAGCACGTAAGGTCCCCAAGCATATACTGTAGAACACATCATCATCTCTACGAGTACCTCTCCCCATCCAACAAGGAACTTGTGTCCTCGATGATCAGGACACACAACATTGGAAAACACACTATAGACAACAATGACCATTCTCTCATACCTATCTGCTAGAACATCCCACCGGATCTCATAATCCTCGATACTGAGGTTTGCTATGTCATCATTCTCAAAGGATCCCTTAAGAGAAGAATACCAATGAACAGTGTCATATACCACATGCTCCCCACGAATCAGAAGACGCAAGATCCTCCAGACGTCCTCCAAAGTAACAATGGCATCCCTAATGGGTAAATGAAATGAACATGTCTCAAAATGCGACCTCTCGATGAGAGATGTCAACAAACTACGGTTAGCCCAAATGATGGGCATACAAGTAACATGTTATAGGCCTAGGGAATGAAGGGTATCCCTCTCCTCATTAGTCAATTGATCTCACAATCAGAAATTAGACAGTCGACTCTCTTACCTGTATAAATTAGTGGATATCGCATTTGTGGTCACAAGAAAATAACATGTCAATTAAAAACCCTAAGAAAACCTATTGGACTTTAATCCCAAAGAAAAATTTCTCACAAGAATGCTCAATTTTCCATAGTAAAATGTGTCATACTATCACAAGAATTCGGAAAACAAATCAAATGTGGCATACTGCTATGCAAGTACAACAAACCAAGCACATGTGTCATACTATTAAGCAAGTGCGACAAAAATAACACATGTGGTATATAATTAAGCAAGTGTGATGAACACATCACATGTAGCATATTGTTAAGTAGCTGCAACTAACCACAACAAATGCAACGTACTACCCTACAAATGTGTTGCACCATAGCAGATTCGATGCACAAATCAATTGTGTGTAGCCTAAAGCAAATGTGGCTCAATTTTTAAATGTGTCACACCAAACATATGCAACGAACTAGGCCACACATGTGGCGAATGCGATTGCAGTTTTGGAACACAAAGTGCATCACATCTACTTGCTTAATTTCAAGCCCTAAAATCTATCAAAAAAATAAAAAATAATGAAGAAAGGAAGGAGTACATATCGTGTCCCCTGAGTCCTCTGGCCGTTAGAAGGTCTTAACCCAATATTTGTGGTGTGCAGTGACTAGAACATGAGACATTTTGACAGCAACTTCACAAGGGAATGAACTCAGAGCTCTCAAAAATTCTAAAGGTAAAATGCACAAATGAGCCAATTTCACCCCCTAGGGCCTATTTTTACCATTCTAGGGTGGGAATTTTCCCCTTCATAATTGGGTGCATCAACTTGAATTCGAACACTAATACGGACCCCTCAGAGGCCTTAATATCCAAACCTAGACCTACAAATGTAATCAACACTATAAAATTGACTTTTTAGAACAATTAATCAAGTTCTTTCAATTTCTTTCAAAATTTGAAAAAAATTCCGAGGGGGCATTAACTTATCCTATTGTCACTAAGGCATACTGAGGCAACTCTTGAGCACAAATTTTTGAATTTTCTTTCACATAACACTATAAACACACATTATATCAAAGAGGGGCAAAATGTAGATACCTGAAATTGTCCTGACCTACGAACAACGCTTTTTGACTAAAATGATTAAATAATGCATTATTATTTAATTATTATCATTTTTTGTATTCTACTATTAATTAAGTAATTTAAAATTATTTAATTAATTCATCCTCAATCATCATTTTTGACTAATTAAATAAATCTTATTTATTTAATAAAGTCCTGATTATCTTTGTTCTCCCTAACCAATTAAATTAATAAACATTATTCTTCTGGATTAATTAAATAAACCTTATTTATTTAATTATATCGCTAATGTCACCTATTCTTCTATTTTAATTAAATAGTTATCATTAATTATTTAATTAGCATCAAGCACCCTTCCCGTATTAAATAATTGTTAACATCAAACCACTTTCCCACTTTTAAAGATTAAATAATTAAATTAATTATTTAATTTTCCAATATTCACTCAACATGATAAATTAATAAATAAAATTTTATTTTTATTGATTCAAATACATCTTAGATTAGATTCATGCCTGATGTTGATAGAAATCTTGTTTTTCGATCTTACACACATATCTCTCCAATCTTGGTGAATTTTTTCCTAATTTTTGAAGGGTTTTTCAAGGACATATTGAAGCATATAAATTCCAAAGTTTAGATAAATTTGAGTCAAATTAAGTGATTTATTACATAATTAGGGTTTGTAACAAATTCACTCTCATGAATAATGTGGTTAGTGACTTTAAGCTCTGAGGATGTAGCGACGTGCGGGCGTGGGCAGGAGAAGTTCCCGTTTGAAATGCTCTGAGGATGTTGGCGATGAGGAAGCAGACTCAAAGGATGATGATGGTGGAGGACGGTGGGAGGTGGATGGATTGCTGGCAGCTTCCTTCCTTGGCAAAGGGCGATTCTCGACTTCTGATGGGGGTCTCTCTTTTTTCTCCTTCTGTGCTCTGGAAGTGGATCTTGGTGTGGGAGGGGGTTGCGCTTCTTCTGTGGCTCTCTCAGTTTTCTTTGGTTTGCTAGGAATGGTTGTTGTTGTTCTTTTCATGATGGGCTATGGTTTTTTCCTCTCCAAGTGTGAATGAGCTTTCCCCCATTGGTCTCTTTCTGGTTGCTCTCTTGGCAATGGGAGTGGTTGTATGTTGGTTGCTTTCTGGTTGTCTGGTTGTTGAATGGGCCTATTAATAGTCCTATTTGGTGCAATAGGATGGATTGGTGGTTCCTACTATTGGCCTGTTTTTCTTTCGACCCCTTTTTGGTTGTCCTTCGTCTCTTCTTGTTGTGCATGTGGAGGCTCTCTTTTGGGTGTTTCAATTTTCAAATTGGGTTGGATTTATTTTGTTCCTTCTCTGTGGATTTGTGAAGCCTCCTTCAAGCTGGGTGTGTGGAGTTTTGGCTCATCTTTGGCCTTGACCGGTGTGTTGGGGTAACTTGGTGTTCTTTGTTGTTGGGCCTTCTCCTCTCTCCTATCCTTTGTGGGTTCCTCTGCTCCCTACGAGACTTGGATTTTCCTTGCTCATTCTGAATTTGGGAGACTGGTTTAAGTGGTTCTCTGGTTTGTCTCTGGTGTTAAATGTTGTGCTTATCTCCCATGTTCTTTGTGGGGTGTTTTGGACTGGACTGAATATTACTCCTACTCTATTGTCCCAGTTGTTCTTTGTGGTTTGGGTTGCTTTTGTGTTGGAGCTAGACATTTTGGATTTGAGGTTGCAGCTGCAGTTATGTTGGCCGTCTTTGTTGTGGCTGCCCCCTAGGTTGTTGTTGATGGGGTTTGTGTCTTTTGTGAAGGCTCTAAAATGGTGGATACTTAGGGATGCTACTGATTTATGTTGGGTGTTTTGGACTAGGCTGAATGTCATTCTTACTTTGTTGCCCCAGTTGCTTTCTTTGGTTAGGGTTGCTTTTGTGATGGAGTTGGATATTTTGGTTTTGAGGTTGAGGCCGAAGTTCTGTTGGCCCTCTTTGTTGTGGTTTCCCCCCAAGTTGCTATTGATGGGGTCTGTGGTTCTCTCGTGGGTTGAACTGTTTCATGTTTATATTATGATGGTTCAGTGTTCTTGGTCTTTTGTGAAGGATTTGAAGTGGTGGTTTGTGAGGGATGCTACAGATGGGTGTTGGGTTACTGTATTGGTTTTCTCTTCTGGTCCTATGGAGGTGGACCCCCCTCAATTGTTCTTATTGAGGTAGATAGCTCTCCTATGGAGGTGGAGGTGGAGGGTGTTGTTTTTTTTCGGATGCGGTATCCTTGCTGTTTATTTCATCCTTCTCTTGGTTTCAGAGATGGATTCCTGGTTTGAGTAGGGGTTGTATGCCCAGGGGTTTTTTGAGCTCTCCATCTCCCTTATTGAGGTGGGGTCTTTGGTTTTGCTCAAGTTTTTGATTAGGGATTTGATGGTTTCTTACACCATTTTGCAGATTATCTATCTTGGCTCAGTGGTGTCTTCCATGAGCGGATGGTTTGCTGATGCCTAGACGATGTAGGAAGGTTCTTTGTTTATATTTTAGGGTTTCTAGTCTCGGTTAAAACTAGGTTGTTTTTGGGCCTTCGGCCCTTGCTTGTTTGTTTGATGCAACATGTGTAGTCTTGCAAATATTTAGTGGATGCTACGGGGCTACTATTGGTCTTTGATGTTTTTAAAATTGCAGTTTATCTTTCTATGTATTGGGTTCCGGGCCCCATCAAAACCCATTTTTTACCCCTAATAAAAGAAAATCACTCTCATAGCTACAAATTAGCTAATTTATTGGATGTTGCAAAGTGAGATCTACACCTTGGTAAGTTACAACAAAAAATTTATATCATTTTGATTTCATTTATGTGATTTATTACAAAATTAATTTTCTAGAACTTCTTCACAATAATTAGCAAAAGAAAAATGAATAAGAATAAGTAGAAGTAGAAGAAAAAACATGAGAAAGAACAATATCAAGAAAAATAATAATAGAAAGAACAAGAAAAGAAGAGAAAAATCAAGAATACAAACAAGAAGAAAAATTAGAAGAAACAAAGGAGATAAAGACGAAGAAAAAGAAAAAGAAAATGAAAAAAGAACATGATGAAGATGGATATTTTTGAAGAAGCATCCATAATTAATTAGCATTGAGGATAATACTTTTGTAAAGAGGGAATAATATGCACCTAACCTATAGTGTGTATTGGGTTATGAGTATTCAACTTGTGGATACCTTAACTCTTAAATAAGTTACATAATTGTTATTATAAACTTAAACATGCATTTATCTTAGGAGTTATAATTAAGTATCCAAGTTGGCATGGGTGGTAGCTAAGAAATAAGTATGATATATTTAGGAGGTATTTGTTATTTATTATCATCATGATGAGTATTAAGTTCTTGGTGAAGACTATTGGAGGTATCCCTATCAAACTGGATTAGGAGGTTTCCCCCTTGAAGTGACATATTAACAAGTATTTGTATTGTCCAAGTTATTTCATTACAATGGTGCTACATTATTTATGATGATATTATGATGTGACTCTTGATGATATTTGTGATGATTATTACGATGGATACAATTTATTCTAATAAATGTGATTATGTGATGATGTTATGTGATGGATATGATTATGATTATGGATATTATTATGTGATGGATATGATTATTCTTATAGATTTGATTATGATTATGTGATGGATTTGATTATGATCATTGATATGACTAAATCTTGATGTATGTAGGATACATAGTTGGGCATGGATGTATCATTTGGTTTAAGCAACTTTGATTTATTGAAATTAATAAATTTAACTTCTTTTTCTCTTGAATCCTATGATTGTGGTGTGACACTTTTAGATTTGGAGTAAGTATTATAGCTCTAATGTAACATGTCATCGACAATTAACTACATAAGGAATGTAGGAATGTCATGGTTTATTTTAATGGAATAATTTTTTAGGTTATTTAAAGATATTTAGGTGTGCTGAGTAAGTTTTTTTTTATGTTTTATTATGGTACAATGTGAGAGAAAAGTGATAGGATAGAGGGGATGGTTGGTGTAGGAAGGTTCTAGGTTTTCGAGGGAAATTATACTTTGATTGAATAAATAGGAGGCCACATGTGAGGATTGGGGGTTGTATTCAGGAGGAAGCAACTTGAAAATATGGGATTTTCATGATGTGGGGAGGGTATCATGGTGATAATTCTACAAGTTGTCTTGGTAATGTGTGTACCATCATAATAGTTTATAGATAGTTGCTTTCCTCTATAATACATTCTTGGTATGAGGGTAAAATGGGCATATGATTTAGATTGGAATGGAATTAGGGGTAGAATAGATGAGTGGGTGGGGAGATATTGCGATGATGGATAGAAGGTTATATTATGTTGGTATGTGGAGAAATCCTAAGTTTTGATATAGTAATGGATGTTATGCACAAGGATATGAGAACCAAGGTGACAATATATCCCTTATGTGGACCATTTATCAAACAATAGGTTACCCTAACACACTCAAGACATGAAATAACCTTGGTGAGTCAAGTGAGGGAAGAAAAATTAAGCATGGAGAGGTCCTTACACATAAAAGGTGATAGAATGGCCTTAGTGGGTTTATGTAAAGGTACATATAGCATACATAAGTATATCCCTACACACAAGTTTGATAGAGACTTGATAGGTCCTATAAAAAATAACCAATAAGAAAAATGATGGCCTGTCACACATAAAGCTATTTATATCTTTGGTGGATCATGTGAGGGGACAACCAACAAACGTAGCACATAGAAACAAAATCCATGCCCCAATGTATACCAATCAAAACACACCAATATATAGAAAGATCAAGGTGGCAATGAATGGGTAAAAATATATTGATAACATCCAAATAAACTACAGTGTTGGTGAGAATGTTGTTGAAAAAGTAGCTTGGAAGATTTCTTCTAGCTTGGAACCGTGTCACCCAGGCTGGAGCGGGTGGGTAAGTTTCTTGATTTTTACCTTCTACTTTTTTGCACACTTGCCAGTTTGGCAATTTTCTTTTAGAAACAACTTTGTTTTTTTCTAAAGATAAAACATTGCTTTATTCCACCGTAGGTGAATGAGAGGTCATAAAATAAATTGATGTGTGTGCTAAAAAATACACAGATTGAAGGTTTTTGCAGGGAATGCCACAAGAAGAAAGGGAGATTTCAGTGAACATAAAAAGGATTTGAGACATTATCCAGGATTGCAGTATTGTTGTGGGTTTGGTTGATTTAACCTAGGATAATTCTCAGAATCAATTTATGCCAAGTTTTGGCACTTATTGTAAATTTCCTCTTTTTTGTAGTAATAAAATCTCTCTTTGAATGTTGGTTTTTCCACAGAGTTTGGGGTTTTCTAGGGTAAATCACCGTGTCAAAGTGTGATTGGTTTTCTCTAATTTCTGTTGTGTTCAATATTTTGTGAATGGTGTTGTGCATGTTTTAATTCTTTGTTTCATGCATTTGATTTTTTTATTCAAATCTCTGAGTATTAAACAATAGTGAATTTATTGTTGGGTTTCACAACACTAATAGGGGAGACACATTTTTAACATGGTATTAGAGAAAATACTCTAAAAGAGAAAACTAGGGTTTAATCACACAAGTGCAAGTTTCAATTTTCTTGTGTTCAGGGAGGTTTAAGTTCAAGGATTTCAGTAATGGAAGTAACCAAATTAAGAGATTCAGACATACATGAGAGGGCTTCAAACTTTGGTGTGTGGAAAGTAAGAATTCTTCTATTACTAGAGGAGAATGGCCTGGAGAAATACGCAACCACTACCGTTTCTGTTCTGACAGATGCTACACTACTAGCAACCAACCAAAAAGAAGATACAAAAGCTAGATGCATCGTTATGGATGGGGTCAAGGATCATATTGTTGCTCATATTGCAGACTTAAACACCTGCAAAAAGATGTATGATTCCATACTCAACCTATACCAGAGTTCAAATTTGAACATACAATTGATTCTTAGGGATAAGCTGAGAAACACCAAAATGAAGAAAGGGGAGAGCATAGTGGACTACCTTACCAAGATCAGAATAGTAAAAGATGAGCTGGTAATTGTCAGGGTAGCAATACTAGATGATGAGGTTGTCAAGATTGCATTGGCATGATTCACAAAAGAATGGGACATCTTTGTCAAAGTTGTATATGGACGACAAGATATTCCTGATTGGGATTGTTTATAGACTGATTTCACTCAGGAAGAATTACAAATGAGTTATGTTAATGGAGGCAGCAACAGTGGTCCTAAGGGTGAGGTGGAAGAGAATGTTGCTCTTTCCAGCAAAGGAAAAGTCAAGAAAGGCTCAAGTAGTGAGTCTACCTCCAAAGGAGACAAGAAAAAGAAATACCTGAGAAAAATTAAATGCTATGGTTGTGATCAAATAGAAAATTATGTCAGTAAATGTCTAAATTGGAAGAAAGGAGATAAGAAGAAGAAGCAGATGACAGATTAAGTGGATGTTGATGAGCTATTCTCTAGACTAGAAAATGAGTTTGCTCTTGTAACTTGTTGATCTAGCTTGAGCACTACAGGGGTTTGGTATATTGATAGTGGTATGCCATGCCATATGATAGGAGTTAGAGAAAACTTCTCCAACTACAAAGCATAAGAGATAGGCTTCCAGATAAAAATGGGAAACAAGTCTGCATGCACTCCAGTTGGGAGAGGGACTTTCATTTTAGAGGGAGTCAAGCAATGATATTAATATCACAGATGTATTGCATGTGCCAGGGATGTGCATGAATCTAATTTTAGTGTCTTCCCTTGAAGAAAAAGGGTACAACATACTCTTTTAGGGATAGAAGGTGTGTTTAAAGCACAAGGACTGGAAGAAGGAAAAGTAGATTGGGGTTAGAAGTGACGATTTATACAAGTTGCAGTTTGAAACTCCAAAGGCACTAGTGAGTAGTGACAATAGCAGGGAAATAGGAGAGCTATGGCATAGGCGGATGGGACATTTACACCATGGGGCATTCAAATTGCTTAGAGAAACCGTAATAGGAATTCCAAAGTTGAGTGTAGAGCATGGTGACATGTGTAAAGGATGTGCGCTCGGGAAATTTTCAAAGGAAACCTTTCCTAGAAGTGACAATAGAAGCAAAGGTGTTCTTGATTTGATACATTCTGATATTTGTGGTCCCATGTCTACTCAATCTTTGAGGGCTTATGAGTATTACGCAACCTTTATTGATGATTTCTCTAGGAAGACCTGGATATATTTCTTGAAGGCCAAAGATGAGATCTTCATTCACTTTCAAGAATTCAAAGCTCTTGTGGAGAATATGATAGGTAGGAAGATCAAGGTTCTTCAGACAGATAATAGGGGTGAGTATAAAAGCAAATCTTCCAAGAGTTTTGCACTAGAGAAG
The DNA here is from genome assembly GCA_007258455.2 of Sequoia sempervirens. Classification (NCBI taxonomy): domain Eukaryota; kingdom Viridiplantae; phylum Streptophyta; class Pinopsida; order Cupressales; family Cupressaceae; genus Sequoia; species Sequoia sempervirens. The sequence continues at coordinate 31,569 of VDFB02016788.1, read as the reverse complement.
GAATCAAGAGAGAGTGGATTGTTCCCTACAACCCACAACAAAATAGGGTTGTTGAGCGTAAGAACAGAGCAATTATTGAAGCAACCAGGGCCATGTTGTTTGATCGGGATTTTCCTAAGTATCTTTGGGCAAAAGCTTGCAGCACAGTAGTCTATATTCAAAATAGAGCACCTCATAATATTTTGGGGAAAATGACACTAGAAGAAGCCTTTACAAGGAAGAAGCCTGAGGTTCATGGGCATTTTAGGATCTTTTACAGTATAGCATACTATCACGTACCATCAAAGAAACGAACCAAGTTAGATTCGACTGCAAAGAAAGGTTTCTTTGTTGGATACAACGAAACCTCCAAGGCATACAAGATCTTTATTCCAAGGACAAGGAGGATCATAGTGAGATGTGATGTGAAGTTTTTGGAGGAGAAAGCCTTCAAAAAATCTCAATATTTTCCAGCAGTTGAGTAGATTCAACAAATTGAAGCTCCTAAAGTGGATCAAGAGTCTCAGGTATAGGGCATTGTGACAGCAAAGAATGCAAATATAGGTACCTTGGGTGAGTTGATTCCATAGGATCAGGAGTAGCAGAATAAGGAACAACAAGCTCCATCTATTGGTGTATCTCCTACCGGTGGGAGAAGGACTAGCCGAGTGGAAAATCAAATTACGCGAGACGCTCAAGAGTTTATGGGAGCCCCTAGAACAAGTGGCATGGAGAGGAAACCACTAGCTAAATATTTTGATTATGTGGCATTAATAAGCGAGCTCATTGACAGTGAGCCTTCCAGTTATCAAGACGTTGCACAGCGGCAGGTTTGACAGGATGCTATGGTGGAGTACAAATCCATCATGAAGAACGATGTCTGGGAGGTAGTGCCAAAGCCTATAGATAAGGTAGTGTTTGGTTCTCGCTCGATCTATAAGATCAAGTATGATGTAGATGGTAGCATAGAGAAATACAAAGCTAGGTTCATGGCCAAGGGGTTCTCTCAGAAGGAGGGAATCGATTATGATGAGACATTCACTCTAGTGGCCAGATATACCTCCATACGAGCTATGATCTCATTAGCAGCACAAATGGGATGGAAGATCCATCAGATGGATGTCAAGATGACATTCCTAAATGGAATCATAGAGGGGGAGGTATATAACGAATAGTCAAAAGGTTTTGTGGCACATGGGAGTGACTCTCATGTTTGCAGGTTAAAGAAAGCACTATACAGACTTAAGTAGGCACCCAAAGTGTGGTATGAGTGCATAGATAGTTACTTACAGAGCATGGAATTTGTGAAGAGTGAGGCAGACTCCAACCTTTACTATCTCATGGTGGGAGGTGAACCACTCATTCTAGTTTTGTATGTGGATGATTTATTTATGACTGGTTCACGAAGGCTCATAGAGGACTGCAAGAGGGACCTAGCAACAGATTTCGAGATGAAGGATTTGGGATTGATGCACTGTTTTATGGGACTAGAGGTGTGGCAGACAGAGGAAGAGATTTTCCTTGGTCAAGGGAAATATGCTATGAAAATATTGAAGCGATTCAGAATGTTGTATTGTAGACCCATGTCTACACCAATGGTTACAAATTGGTAGAAGATCAATGCATCAAAGAAGGAGTCAGTAGACCCCACCTTATGAAGACAACTTATTGGGTCATTGATGTATCTGGTCAATACAAGACCATACATTTGCTTTGCAGTCAACTCTCTTAGTCAGTTCATGGTAGAACCAAAGAGAGTACATTGGAAAACAACAAAGCATGTGTTGAGGTATCTACATGATACAGTTGAGTATGGGTTGAGATATACTCGAGGTGATGGTGTCAAGTTGATTGGATACATTGATGTAGATTGGGCAGGTAATGCAGTGGACAAGAAAAAAGCACTTCGGGGTGTTGTTTCAGTATGGGATTAGGGGTTGTCTCTTGGTACAGTAGGAAGCAGAAGTCTGTTGCATTAAGCTCTATGGAAGCTCAAAGTACATGGAAGCGAGCATGGAAACATGTGAGGCTATATGGCTTCGAAAGCTGTTGGTGGCACTGTTTGGTCAGGAGCTAAAATCGACCATCATTCACTATGATAATCGGAGTTGCATAAAACTATCTGAGAATCCAGTGTTTCATGATAGGTCAAAGCATATTGACATTAGATATCACTTTATCATGGATTGTGTACAGTCTGGATTAGTTCGACTATAATATATATCTACAGATGAGCAGGTTGCAGACATCTTAACAAAGGCCTTGATGAAAAGAAAATTTGTTTTCTTCAGGGACAAGTTAGATGTAGTAGAGAAAACCTTCCTCGCTAAGGGGGGATGTTGAAAAAGGAGCTCAAAATATTTCTTCCAACTTGGAACCGTGTCACCTAGGCTAGAGCGGGTGGATAAGTTTCCTGATTTTTACCTTATGCTTTTCTGCACACTTGCCAAGTTGACAATTTTCTTATAGAAACAACTTTGTTTTTTTCTAAAGATAAAACACTACTTTATTCCACCATAGGTGAATGAGAGGTTATAAAAGAAATTGATGTGTGTGCTGAAAAATACATAGATTGAAGGTTTTTGTAGGGAATGACACACGAAGAAAGGGAGATTGCAGTGAACAGAGGAGTTGAGACATTATCCAGGATTGCAATATTGCTAAGGGTTTGGTTGATTTAACCTAGGACAATTCTCAGAATCAATTTATGCCAAGTTTTGGCACTTTATCATTGTAAAGTTTCTCTTTTTTGTAGTAATAAAATCTCTCTTTGAATGTTGGTTTTTCCCCAAAGTTAGGGGTTTTCCAGGGTAAATCGCTGTATCAAAGTGTGATTGGTTTTCTCTAATTTATATTGCGTTCAGTATTTTGTGAATGGTGTTGTGCATGCTTTAATTCTTTGTTTCAGTCATTTGATTTTTTATATTCAAATCTCTGAGTATTAAACAATAGTGAATTTATTGCTGGGTTTCACAACACCAATAGGGGAGATGTATTTTTCACAAATGTTGAAGCTAAGGTTATTTAGGATTGATGAGAAAGACAATTGGATGAAGTCAAGGATAAAGGATTTCTATTCAAGAAATGTGCTTGGATGAAGATAACAGGGGCTATAAAGAAGCTCTTTGAAGGTCTTCGAGGAAAACCATTCTACAGAATCATCAGTAGCACTTTTAAAAAGGACTTTGTGGTTAGAAAGCCAATGAAACACCTAAGGATCTATTTGAGAAATTACGAATGATGATAAGTTTGACAAGGACCCTTTTAGTAGTTTAGTGTTCTGCAGATGAATATGTCACCAAAGAAAATATTTGAATTTCTTTGCAAAAACTTTGCATCAATGGTCTTCATAAAAACCCTTGGATATTTGAATGTGCAAAATGAAGTGGTTGGATTGCATTGCATTGAGAAGGATGGACGTTATCATATGATCGACATGGAGAGCTTGGTAATGCAAATTATGGGTGCTTTAGACTTTTGGGAAAAAATTCAATGTATTTGATACAAGAAAGATCGAGGCAAACATTGATTTTCTCTTCTATGCTCGAAATCTGAAAGTTCACCTCTTCAAACATATGTTGAAAACCATAGTTTTGGATTAAACAAAGAACATGATCCTAAACAAAATATTGAGAATGGGTTCTAAACTTTTAGGCACCCCTAAATCCGATGGTTTGTCCATTACCACAGGAAACGAAGGTTTTATTACAAAATCCATAGAAGATGATTCTTGTGAATCTTAGTCTATAGAGGATGTAAAATCTATATCAAAAAAGGATGAGAAAATTGATGATTTTCATAGAAAAACAATCAGCAGAGAAACACTTTTTATTTATCAAAATTTGGAAACATGCATAAATATTGAAGTTAAATTTGAAATAAAGGGATGCATTTAGAGTCAACACTTGCAACCAATATAGGTAACATGTTTGACATAAATCCTTGATAGTCATATGTTTTGCAAAATTTTGAGGAAGAATCATCATTCTATTACTAGCACTTGCACCAATGAGGTGCAATGCTTACGCTGATAGGCTGATATACTTTGGTATTTTTTATTAGTGACAAATCCATGGAGAAGAAATGCATGCGATGTTGTTTTGGGGAATGTTCTGATTCAGTGAGCATGTCAAGAAAAGCAAGAAAGGAAAATGTTGGCGTTAGACTGGAGTAGATCCTGGTGGGGTTCCCCCACGTAATAGCCTATCGACTAAATATAATTGTTTTAGTACTAAAGTACCAAATGGGAATGAAGGGTAAATTCAATGACCTTACAAATGGCATAAGGGTACAAAAAACCAAATATTTCAATGGCCTTACAATTTTTCTATTCCATTTTTTTATTTGGTTAACTAAACTCTTCCTAAAAGATACAAAATCTTTTTCACAAGTAAACAATATGCAAATACAGTGTTTGAAGAAACAATGTAAAGATAGATATAATATGGTGCAATGGCATAAACTTGGTGAGATTTGAATTCTTTCCATTTTTCATAGAAATAAAAATTTGGAAAGAATAAAGTATGTGTCCTACCTTTTTAGTCTTATTAGACTACAAAAATTGTCAAAACATAAAATAGTCATTTGTGATATTTTTTTAGAAGATTCAATTTATAGCTTTTCTAAATTTTTAAATAAATATTTTAATATTTTTTGTTTGTTTTTCTCTTTTTAAAATAATTTTATTATTTGATAATGAGTGAAATTTTATCTTAATAAATAATTTCTACAAGCAAATAAATCTTTTCAAGATTTTTTGGAATAATTGTTTCAGTACTAAAGTACCAAATGGAAATGAAGGGTAATTTCAATGACCTTACAAATGGCATAAGGGTACAAAAAACTAGATATTTCAATGGCCTTACAATTTGTCTGTTCCATTTTTTTTATTTGGTTAACTAAACTCTTCCTAAAAGATACAAAAGATTTTTCACAAGTAAAGAGTATGCAAATACAGTGTTTGAAGAAATAGTGTGAAGATAAAAATAATATGGTGCAATGGCATAAACTTGGTGAGATTTGAATTCTTTTCATTTTTTATGGAAATAAAAATTTAGAAAGTTAATAAAGTATGTGTCCCACATTTATAGTCTTATTAGATTACAAAAATTGTCAAAACATAAAATAGTCATTTGTGATATTTTTTTAGAAGATTCAATTTCAGTTTTACAAAGTACATACTATAACTGGGCCCTACAAAATGGTGGTCTTTTTGCTAAAATGCATAAAGCATGAAGGACACAAAACTCGTATCATGGAGGTGACCGAGTGCAGGATTTAATTTGGTATGCATTTATTATGGTGGTGCTTGTGGTAGTTGCTGCATGTATATGCACATTTCTGGTTTTATAGGTGTATAGATTTCGTTTGGTTTTGTAGGTGTATAGATTTAGTTTCCCACAATTTTTTATAAATATTCTTCCATGGTAGGAAAATCTCATGGTGTATGAAGATAGCAGCGAAGAGGAAGAATTTGCCAAATGAGTTCGAATTCATCAAGTGTTGCTTTTAAGACAAGTAGCTCCCAACAAAAACAAGAAATGTAGCTACAGAGGTATTTTCCGTGGATGTAAGCACTAAAATGTTTACCTAGAGAGAGAATTCAAATTGCAACAAAGTTTGGAGTCCATTTTGATGGTGATGGTAAACCTGGAATAAAGGGCACTGCAGAGCACGTTAGACAGGCTTGTGAAGCTATCCTCCAGCGTTTGGGCATGGAGTACATTGACTTATACTACCCGCACCGTGTAGACACTCAAGTTCCAATTGAGGAAACTGGAACTCCTATTTTTGCTTTCTAGATCTTTGAATTAAAGCAGCATTCATCTGGCAGCTTTCAAATTTTATCTATTAACTATTTTTTTCTAGCTTAATTTTAGGAAAGTAATTTTAGTTCGATCCATATCATCATTTATGCATCAATGCCGGCAGCTTAGATGTCTTCTGATCTGAAAGCCCAGGGTCTAAATTGCTTTGATATCTCCTTTCCCCTGTTATTATACCTGGATGAGCTCATGCGATCACATGCAATATAAAACTAATCCATAAGAAAGAAGATTTAATCAATTCATTTTATAACCTATTCTTTTATTTTCCAAGTATCATCGCTTCCCTTTTGAGTGCCTACTGCCTACTAAACTCTCAAATTGTAATCGATCAATAGGTAGGGGAAATGAAGAAACTTGTTCAGGAAGGGAAAATAAAGTATATTGGTCTATGTGAGGCTAGCGTAGATACAATAAGAAGAGCTTATGCAGTGCACCCCATAACTGCAGTACAGTACGAATGGTCCTTATGGTCTTGGAGGATTGAAGAGGAAATAATTCCTACTTGCAGGTACTACAAATTGCTGTATATGATTTCACCTCGATCTGAGAATGTGTAAACTACATTCAATTTCTCCATGTCTATGCACTCATATTTGTTTCTGTCAACTTTGTTAGCTGACCTTGAAAGGAATTCATTCGATATACAATCATATGAGATAGCATTCAAACAATTTAATGATAGCTGAAGCAGGGTGGACAGGACAGTCTAAATGATTGGCTCCATTCCATGTATTGTGCTACCCTGACTCAACGATAAAAGATACTAAATTGTTACAAAAATTTATAGTTAGCAGACCAATGGTTTATCTTTAAAACTGAAAGCAGCCATTTTTTTCCTTAACATTTTTAAAATCTTGTAAAACATCATGAAGTTCATCTCTTCCTATGACCACATACTTTGGTTTTTACAATTAATAACAGTTATTTGTCCAAAGTTGCAAACTTGCAAAGCAAAGACATTGACTACAGGGATAGTTTTCTGTGTGCTCTTGTTGTATCATTTCTACTAATCTACCAGGTCTGAATTATTTATGCATGCACAACATTTCGTTCAAGCTGAGTTGCTCTAGGATATTATATATGTACTTTGAAGTTAATCTGAGAAATATGGAGTACAAATAAAAATAGCATACCAGCAGGATGTGGAAATCGACAAAAATATAGAAGTCTACTTGTGGAAAAATGAATTGTGAAAATAGTTTTTGTGCAGTCAAATATTTTCCATCGGTACCCTTTTGGTATCCAACTCACCATGGTGCACACCAGTTGGTTGATTTTTTAACTCTCATTCACGGTTGCATTCATCTCACTGTGAATTAATTTTATGGCATTGTTTTTGATAAAAGGGAAAAACAGATTTTGAAGGGACCTGGAACCCTTAAACAAAAAAAGTAAGGGTGCAGAAAAGACAGCAAGCAGCCAGCTAAAAAGATAAGCTCCAAAACAAGACCAATCAAGATTTACAATTTACACTTTTCTTGTGGGAGCGGAGAATCATATTTACAATTTCATGACATTGTTGCTTTCATATTTCTGCAGTCAAATTACTCATATCGGTCGATCTGGGGCGATTTGAAAATCAAATCAAATTACGAATCGATCTGGGGTGATTTGAAAATCAAATCCTTTAAAGGTAAGATCTGAGCTATTTTTATGAGTAGACACTCCATATCATCTCTGTAAAGCTACCGTTCATGTAAGAGTCACACTGGCAGTTTGAAACAGGGCATTCAACGATCTAAAGGAAAAATTCTTGTCATATGTAAAACGAATCAGTCCATTATATTGAGAAGACATTTTCCGACAAGGCAGATCTTTTTTTTAAAGAATTGAGTCCCAAACAATGGATGGAGATTATACAAGGAGAAATGCCCATGGATGATCACCCTCAATAATGAGATAAATGAGAGAAAAGAACCGATACAGAGCAAAAATCATCTCTGCAATATTTAAACTCCAACGATTGTTCTCTACAAGCCCTGTTTCTGAACAAATAAATGAATGAAAATCTCACAGTCGAGAAACCGCGAAACTGGGAAATACCTGTGAACCCCTAATTCGAAGTGCCTACAAAAACACAACAACAAACAACGTTAGAGAGTTATCTTGTAAGCATGAACAAAGATTCCCCATGAAATCCTTTCACAAAGCTAAAAATAGGAAATAGAACAAAGAAAACAATGAAGAACATAATGGAAATATGAAATCCTAATTTAGCATGCAAACACTTGATCCCATGGGGGAGTTGGTGCAAATAGGTGTGTGGAGATTTGCCCTTTCCCAACTCCTTGAATGAAAATTTTGATTGAAGATGATTGATCCACTTGATAAGTCCCTCAATGAGCTCCAAAATCTGCAATAAACTTGTTAAGAAAATGGATGGAATTTGAGAGATATTTGTGCATAATGACTTTGCATAATTGTGGATGATAAAATGCATGGTGAAGCATTCTATTTATAGAATGTTGAAATAGAAACAAAGCCAAAATAGAGCAATGTGGGACAAAGATTTGGCCAATGGAAAAATGCCACTTGTCCAAATGTGATTGGATGAGGAATGAGCAAGTTTTGATCCATGTGCAAGTTTGAAATTTGAATTTGATGAGATGACATGTTTAGGGGGGATAAAAAATGAGTTAAATGCCAAGTGGGAGACATGTAAGAGACAATGTAAGAGCTTTAAATGCTTTGTTGGATGGACAAGTCCTTTTGGGGGGAGATTTCAAATTTGAGGAATATTCCCACTTAGATGCCTTTTTTGAATGTAAATAGAGAATTAATAAATCAAATAAATGATTTAATTGTGCAAGTTGCAAAATCTAGAGGATTTGAATGATTAGGATTAAATTAATCAGGATTTGATTAATTTAAGGGGATATTTAGCTGATTTGACAATTTGATTTAGATTTTGGATTAATTTAAATCAAAAAGAGAGGAATATGATAATAATAGGCTAATTAAATAAAGATTTTGATTTATTTAATTAAAAGGGATGGTGTTAGATTAAATCAAATAAGGTTTTAATTTATTTAATTTAATAGATAGACTTTAGAGATTTAATCAAATAAATTGATTATTTAATTAAATAGGGATAATTAGATCAGATGAATTGATTTAATTAACAAGGGAATGTGACTTAATTAGACAAAATAATTTATTTAATTAAGAGATGAATATTGATGAATTTAATCAGATAAGAAAATTTGATTAAACAGTTAGACCGAGGGATGATTTAGGAAGAAACGATATTAGTAGATTAGAGTGTGATATCAATCTGTATATTTTCGATGTCTACATTTTGCCCCTCTTTGAAGCAATGCACTTGTTGCGTTGATTCAAAGAATAATCTTGCCATGATCAAAAGTCAAAATTTCTCTGATTTTTTTTTTTGGATGCCCCACTATTGGCCCAGCGAAAAGAATTACGCTGGTATACTGCCCCCTTGAGAGATCGGGCGAAGAGGTTTGATTTGAGGGTTGATCTCTCAAAAAAGAGGTTCAAGATCAGTTCAACTCGAATATTTGATGTAGACAGATTTGATGATGTAGACAGTCATCAACCATGGGTAGTCTCATGCCTATTTTGATATATTACACACACTTGATCCTGATTCGTACCATGACATTGACATTATTGATGATGAGATGATTATGATGTTTATATGATAATGGATGATATGATGATGCATGGATGATATGATGGATGCACATGATTTGATATGATGATGCTTTTATGATTATGCAGTGGATGATAAATGTATGGTTTATGAGATGTTTAGAATAACTAATATATATTATGCGATGATGGGGATGAATGCATGTGGTATGATTAATGCTTTTGTATGATATGATATGCAATATGCAGTATGCTGATAGTTTGTGGATGCATGATGGATGCAATGGTGATGATTTATGATTAACTGTCATGGTACCATGTTAGTGCGAAAAACAAGAGATAGAAGAAAACAAGAGATTCCAACAAGACATGAGATGATGATGATGATGATGATTTCTTGCCAAGGAGTTGGGATTTTCAAAGGGCCAAATTACCTTATGTTTGATAACACACATAGGCACGATGCATCAGGGTATAAAGAACCAGGATGGCGTGGTACCTAGTGTGATGGACTTTGACTCAACAAGCGGATAGGAGTATTCTTGTTCACACTTGACATATGGAAACCTTGCTAGGACGTACCTACCAAAGCAAGTATTCGCCAAGTTATTTTACAAGAACGTCCAACAAGCATAGCAAACAAAAGATAATGATCATTGCCCCATTCCTATCTCTCTAAATCCTTCGTTCGGATATCGTCGAGAGGTCCTTGGAATGAGCGCAATAAATAAATCAAAAGAAAAGATCAAGTACACAAACAAGCCAATGTTCTTCATACCTTCAGAGGGATGTGTTTCAAAGATAGGACCAAAACTTATTGCCAAAGATAATGTCCATTGTCGAACGGATCCTAGGACATGCTTTTATCAAACGATGATGAAATTGATTTATGATTTATATGCCATTGATAAGAAAAGAGTTGACCAACTTGCTTGCTGACTGACCTATACTTGAGATTTTGACAGTTTAGGTTTTCACATTTGACTGCTAGACTTGTTTCCGACTATTTTACCAAAGGTTGAGGGTGATGACGATTTATTATGGATGATTGACTATCACGAGTGTAAGCGAGATGAGGCGGATGGATTTTTTTCAAATATTTGGATGTTTTTGGAGTTTTGCAATGTTTTGAGGCTGTTTTTGGTATTTTTGAGATTTTCAAATGTTTTGATTTTCAATTTTCCAATGTTTTTGGATTTTGTGTCTCGGGGAAGCTGATCAAAGATTAGCCTTGCCTACGTTAAGCTCGAGACAACGTAGTTCGGATTTCAATGTTTTTGACGTTTTTCTTGATTTTATGAGTGTTTTTGGATTTTCGCATGTTTTGACGATTTGGATATGGATATGTGTGATGATATCAGTGTTCTGTTTGGGATTTTGTTGAAGACCAAGATAAGGTTGATTGATCGAATCGATGGATTGATGATGATGATAACATTGTTGAGGATACACAACAATGCAATGATAGTGTTATGCAACACAAGGATTGGGATGTTGATGGGATTGATGATGATAACATTGTTGAGGATGCACAACAATGCAAGGATAGTGTTAAGCAACACAATGATATCCTGAGATGATGATTTTTTGATTGGGTTAGATTGATCATGATTGATGAAGCTTGGTTTCAAACAAAAGATGTTTGGATGATTTGATGTGACGTTTGACGTGCAGCTTAGATGCGACTGATATCGATTGATGTTCGATGAAAGATGAAGACTGACAAGGAATGTCTTCTCGTCAAAATATGCCATGGGCTAGTGATTCGGATTCTAGATCACAAATGCTTTGACCAATTTGGTTTCATGTTTTCTAATGTTCGGATCACCACATAAGTTGGAGGATATAGTTCAAGATTTATTCCCAAAGAAAGATGTAAACTTTTTTCCCCCAGTGTCTAGCAATGTATGGAATGCCATGGATGGATGCTTAGATAAGCATAGGGATGTATGGATATGCAAAGGATTCCAAGGATTATCTTGTGATAAGATAAGGTGTTTGGATAATGAATTCTCATTTGGATAATGCTTCATAGCTCAGATAATGTTGTATAGGATAGGATCAATGAAAACGACCCATGCCAAGATGTTTACCATAAGCAAATGTAAAATGTGCCCCAAAATTTCATCAAGATCAAGATAACTTGGACTATGGATGCAAATGGATGAAAATGGATTGGATAAATGGTTCATGGATGAATGGATTTATTATGGTTGAGATGGATGGAATGCTCAATTTATTATGGATGGGATGAGATGCTTTCACCTGAAGTGGGGCACGCAAATGCTCGATTCTACACATGACACCTGTTTGCCAGGTTTTCATCATGGTCTTGCCCAAAGCGCCCATGCGTTTTCACTAGAGGACGATTTTTTTTTTTCTTTACTTTTTCAATCCTTTTTTTTTTTTTTGGATTTTGTTTTTGATTTTTTTGTATTTTTCTAAAAGATTCATGGTGAACCACCTGGTGGTGTTGACGTAGATGCCCCTGTCATAATGTGCCATCGATATCCTGCTTGAAGAAGCTGCTTTGCCAAGATACGTGCACTTGAATACAATTTTTTGGATTTTTGATCTACTTCGTTGATACCGGAGTTAACTTTGTCTTTGTGCACACATCGCAATAGATTGCCTTCTGAATCCTTATGATGAAGGGTCGTTGCTAATACATGGTCAATGTAAGAACTAGATATAATGTGTGGAGGCATGGATGGAGTGTGTTTAGGGATAGGAGATGGATTGGTTGACAGCTTGGAATCTTTGACTCTCCAAACTTGGGAAGATGAGCAATGATGGGTGGATATGGAAGTGTGCGTGGAATTAGGACCAACTGCTTGATATACTTTGTACGTTGCTTGAAAAGCCTGCTTTTTCTTTTGCAGACATTCTTGATGGATACTTTTCCCTTTTTTATTTTGCCCCATAGTTTCTTTGACTAATGGAGTTTGATAGGGATGATTTTTCTTTGTATTCTTTGGTATCCATTTGTATTTGATTTGTCCATTATGCTTATCAGCTTCTTTTTCTTTGATAACATTCTTCGTACTTTGATTCAAATCTTTCTTTTGATGTTGGTCCCAATTTGTGGATGGGGTGATGGGTGAATGAAGATTCATGGCGTGGCTGGTTGTAGTATTGACATCGGTTTCATCATAAGGATTCTTCATGCTCCCTATGTTGACATTTGCTTGAGACGAAGTTGCCCCCAGTATGGTGGAAGTGGTACCTTCATGCTTTGATTTCTCCTATTCCAAGAGCTTTTGTTCAATAAGTGTTCTCTGATAGATGACCACCGTAGTTGACGTTCTTTCAATTTCCTGCTCCGCTAACTCTAGATGTTCTATCTGACTTGTCTCCTTGAGTGGACAATGCTGGATATCCATATTCATGATGTCCTTAGTTTGAGTTTGGGACATATCTGATCTTGATGTTGATAACTCAGTTTGACTGTAGGAGTTGATAATCTGCTCTTTGTGTGTAACAGAATTTTGTTCTAGATGAAGATCATCTACGTGTCCATCTATAGAAAGCATCTCATGGGTAGATGGAGGACTATGTGCTATATGGATATGATCATCTTGCATAGATAGGAGAGTGTCCATTACATCATTGTAGTATCTTGTAGATACGAATTCTTGATCTTGATTTATTTTGGGGTTGCTCTCGACATGCTTTGGACCGGGTTCTTGACATGGGGTAGCTTCAAAGGATGGATTGCTTACAAAGGGTTTTTGGATGTCGTCATTGTACATGGTAAGTGGTTCAATATCATCAAGTGTCAAGTTCAGGGTTCTTTCAGTATTTGTAACCATGCGGTCAAAGGGGATCAACATGTTTTGAAAAGGACCATTGCTAGACTTTGGTGAAAGATTTTGATCATGCTTTGGAATAAATTCTTGAGATATGTCCTCTAACTCGTAAGGCAATGTAGAGACATTTTCAACATGATCATAGGTGAACTGGTTGTGCATTATGTCAATTGGATCAAATAATCCTAACACTCCTTGAAAGAGATCACTAAAAAGTGGCTCTTGATGTATGGTGAGTTGATCATCGGATTGTGTAGATACATCCTCAATGTGCTCCTCGATGGAGAGGTTTTGATCATTTTTTTTGATAATTGCGGTGGAAAGATTGTGAATGTCTTCGACCATAGAGTCAAGTGATGTTGATATTTCTTGAATTGGCTCATTGTCGAGTTTTGTTGGTGGATTTTGATCATGATTCAAAAGTGACCCTTGACATATGTCGATTTGATCATTAGATGAAGTAAACATGTGCTCATTGATGGATTGATCTTGATCCTTGCTTTCAATAGTTGTCATCTTTTGTGTTTGTGCTTGTGTTGGTTGGGTAGCTTGAGAGGCTTGGGCAACTTGAGAGGATTATTGCACTTGTTGAGCTTGTGCGGCTTGTTGTTGTTGTTGCAACAAAGCTTGGGCTTGTGCCACTTGTTGTGCTTGTTGTTGTTGCAACAAAGTTTGAGCTTGAATTTGTTGTGAGGCTTGAGAAGCATGTGTGGCCATAGGCGCTTGCTGAATTGTTTGATATTGTTGGAGAAATTGTTGGTATGCTTTGAATGCAGCGTTGTAATGGCTTACTTGGCTTGGTCGCAATAGTGGTGGTGGTGGGATCAGAATTGTGTTGGGAGTTTGAGATGCGCTTAGAGCGATGGTGGTGGTGGGAGGTTGTGATGTAAGGGGTGTGATAGTGGTGGTTGGAGTGATCGAAGTGATAGAGATGGTTGGATTGACCGAGGTGATAGATCCTTGGGAGACCAAATTTTGATTCGGGATCAATGTTGTTTGATTAGATACCATCCATTGGTGTGATGTCGAAGGTATATTCGAAGGATTTGATGTGATGGTTTGATTGATGTTAGGTGGATTGATTTGGGTGGATTGATTGGTGTTAGGTAAAGGGGGAAGCCCTAAACCAAGGAATGATGTAGGTAATGGTGGTGGAGATTTCCCTTGGCGCAATGCCTCAACTATTTTGGAAAGTGCAGCAATTTGATCTCGCCAAATTTGTTCTTGATTTTGATCTTGACTCCCTTGATATAGTTGATTAGGTTCTTGTTTAAGAAAATTTGGGATGCCTACTTGCGGTTTTTGAATGGGATTATGGGAAAATTGACTTTGGATAATGTTCTGATTTGGGATGATGTTCAGATTTGGCATGATAGGATGAACATTGTTGGTATTGGGAATCATTTTTCCAAAGTTTTCTGAGTTAGGATTCATGTTTCGAAAACTTGCACTTGGTACATCCACATTTGGCAAGTAGGGATTTGGTGGGATGATGTTTCTTGTTTGAAGACTCATGTATTGATTGTTTGGAGGATAGACTTGTAAGTTTGGACTTTGATTTAAATCTATCATGGGGAGATGTGTTCCAAAATTCAGATTGGGCATACTCACATTTGTTGTGCTATTGATATTCGTAGGAGATAGTGATCCTATGTATGGATGTGAGTTTCCATAATCCCATGGTTTCGTGAGGCTTGGATAGTTTGGTTGGTTTGGACCGCTCATGATGTATGAATCTAGTTTATATTCCATGTTCTTCTTGTGTTTTGACCTTGTTATGAAAAGTGACCTCTAGGGTTCTTAGGACCAATGACGAGATGAAGGATGAAAGGGGTGAATGATATGAGTGTGTAATGTTTAGGGACTTTGGATCAATGCTAGACTTAGGGATTTTGATTTTGATTGTTTGATGTGGATGATGAACTTGTAAACCCTAAGATGTTGGATGTGATCTTAGGATGAACTTGTTCAAAGGATGGTTGATTTAATTAAATGTATGAGAAAGGATGCATTCCCACACACCTAATTAAACAATTGACTTTGATTTGGTTTTGAGGATGATTTACCCAAGTCTAGAATGATGTTTTAAAAGCTCTAAAGTTGTTTGGATGGATGAATTTTGATAAATGTTTGGATGGATGAAGTGTTTGATTTTGATCCTAAATGAACCTAAGAAGGATTTGTTTACAAGGCCAAGGTTTTGAAGAACATGCTTTTCCCTTCAAACCAAAAGATCAATGTTTGCTCAAAAGACCATAAGACAAAAGATACACAAGCACATGTGTGGGGTTCAATTGATTTCATCTTGATTAGTGAATTTATTTTACCACAAACACTTTCTTGATTAGATTTTCAAACTAAGCGTCCGAAATGTCCTAACTTCTTTAAACCCCACAAGATATGTTATGTGGAAATTTAATGAACTTAAGGCAAGGGGTTTTCCTATTGTTTACTTGAGACAAATTGAGGTATAATCCAATGCTTTAGGGAAAGCGGTAACATATGGATTGAGTCAATGATATTTGTCTTCAAAAGGGTTTGAAATTTTGAGAATCATGTTGAATGTTTGTTTGCAAAATGTTTTGAATACAACACTGTGTTTTCAAGCGAAGAACAATTACAAGCCCTATGGATGTAAGACAATATTTATTTGAATCCCCCACTTGGACAAGTCAACTATGCCTATCTTTATGGCAGATGGTTGGATGCTTGACCCCTTGTGGCTCCCTCCCACGGCACTCTGCACTTATCACAGGCTGACCAAGCATCAACACCCATCAGAAACTCCCATGGCATGTTTTCCATTTCTACTAAAGGCTGATAAAGAAGTGTAAGGTGACGAGAGCGACCCGTTCTTGCACCAACAAATAGTTTAAGGATTTTGGAAAGTGTTCCTAGCACGTGGGTTCCACAAGTAAGGACTTTCCGTTAGTAGGAGTTGACCGCGTGCTTAGAAGTCCCCTTTGGATCCATCTTGTGAGTCAACCCAGCGTGATATTAGCGTTTCTTCCAATATCCACATTTATATCGGCTGGAAATACTCTTGGCTTTAGAGTGTTACCGGTTGAGCGTTCCCTTGGGTGATTACTTTTTCCCACAAAGGGCCCTCTAAGATAAACAAAAGCGAATGAAGAACAATATTCGTAACTCGATCAATCCTTGTAGGCAACAAGGAGAGAGAATGTACGCAACAAAGTCCCCACTCACACTCGCACAATAGTTTGTTCAATTTTAAGCCCAAATCGAAGTGTGGAGGTGATTGCTTTATCTCAACCCAAAGTCATGGAAAAGACCTTTTGATTCTCAAGATCGCTATAAAGCGCGAGAGAAGCGCATACGTCCTTTTCCAATGGCTTTAGTCTAAGTAAGCCCTCACAAACAAACAAAACTACACTTGTTCTTTTTAAACCCTCAAAGCAATGATGATTTCGTTTTAAAGCACCAAATGAAGTGTGAGAAATTGCCTTGTTCAATTGTTAATCCAATAAACCAAATCTAGTAAGTTGTGATCCTAAAGTTCATTTTATCCTTTGCAAGAAATGGAAAAGGTTCTTTTTAAGCCCAAATGAAAACTAGTGTCCTAAGAAGGAGAATGATGACAAATTCTTTGAAGAAGTGTTAAACAAACACTTAAGTGTTAAAAAACACTTTGATTAGATAAAATATCATCCCCATGCTCCTCTTTCTTTTGATTTTGATTTCCAACCTGCAAAAGTGATCAAAATGTTATATGGTATCAAAAGAAACAAAAGGATATAGGGGTTAGATGAATCATTTACCAAAACACCCTAAAACTTAGCCAAGTTATAATGTGTTTTTAATTTAAATGCAAATTTGAAAATTTTAACTAATTTATAGTTAAGAAACACTTACACCATTGGATAGCCTACGAAATTCTACCCTATTTCAAAAAAAAAAAGCATCAAAAAAGACCTTCGTATGACCAAGATATGGTCATTTTAAAACTAACTCATAGGCGCTAAAACAGTGATCATAGGCGCTGCAAAAATGATCATGGGTACTGCAAGAATGATTATAGGCGTTGTAGGAATGCTTAAGGACGCTGCAGGAATGCTCAAGGGCGCTGCAGGAAGGATTAAAAGCGCTGCAAAAAGGATTAAAAGCGCTAAAACAGTGATTAAGAGCGCTGTAATAATGATTAAGGGCGCTAAAACAGTGATCACGGGCGCTAAAACGCGGATTCATGAACAGAACTGTAAAAAACGGCAAAAATTTTAAAAACTTGTTAGAATTTGTCGATCAGCCCTCCTTCTAGCGCCAATATGTGAACCCCTAATTCGAAGTGCCTACAAAAACACAACAACAAACAACGTTAGAGAGTTATCTTGTAAGCATGAACAAAGATTCCCCATGAAATCCTTTCACAAAGCTAAAAATAGGAAATAGAACAAAGAAAACAATGAAGAACATAATGGAAAT
Organism: Sequoia sempervirens; assembly: GCA_007258455.2. Lineage (NCBI taxonomy): Eukaryota > Viridiplantae > Streptophyta > Pinopsida > Cupressales > Cupressaceae > Sequoia > Sequoia sempervirens. The sequence continues at coordinate 13,898 of VDFB02016788.1, read as the reverse complement.
ATGAAATCCTAATTTAGCATGCAAACACTTGATCCCATGGGGGAGTTGGTGCAAATAGGTGTGTGGGGATTTGCCCTTTCCCAACTCCTTGAATGAAAATTTTGATTGAAGATGATTGATCCACTTGATAAGTCCCTCAATGAGCTCCAAAATCTGCAATAAACTTGTTAAGAAAATGGATGGAATTTGAGAGATATTTGTGCATAATGACTTTGCATAATTGTGGATGATAAAATGCATGGTGAAGCATTCTATTTATAGAATGTTGAAATAGAAACAAAGCCAAAATAGAGCAATGTGGGACAAAGATTTGGCCAATGGAAAAATGCCACTTGTCCAAATGTGATTGGATGAGGAATGAGCAAGTTTTGATCCATGTGCAAGTTTGAAATTTGAATTTGATGAGATGACATGTTTAGGGGGGATAAAAAATGAGTTAAATGCCAAGTGGGAGACATGTAAGAGACAATGTAAGAGCTTTAAATGCTTTGTTGGATGGACAAGTCCTTTTGGGGGGAGATTTCAAATTTGAGGAATATTCCCACTTAGATGCCTTTTTTGAATGTAAATAGAGAATTAATAAATCAAATAAATGATTTAATTGTGCAAGTTGCAAAATCTAGAGGATTTGAATGATTAGGATTAAATTAATCAGGATTTGATTAATTTAAGGGGATATTTAGCTGATTTGACAATTTGATTTAGATTTTTGGATTAATTTAAATCAAAAAGAGAGGAATATGATAATAGGCTAATTAAATAAAGATTTTGATTTATTTAATTAAAAGGGATGGTGTTAGATTAAATCAAATAAGGTTTTAATTTATTTAATTTAATAGATAGACTTTAGAGATTTAATCAAATAAATTGATTATTTAATTAAATAGGGATAATTAGATCAGATGAATTGATTTAATTAACAAGGGAATGTGACTTAATTAGACAAAATAATTTATTTAATTAAGAGATGAATATTGATGAATTTAATCAGATAAGGGAATTTGATTAAACAGTTAGACCAAGGGATGATTTAGGAAGAAACGATATTAGTAGATTAGAGTGTGATATCAATCTGTATATTTTTGATGTCTACAATACCAACATAGATAATCACAATGCAGCCGTCTAATTACAGAAGGAACGCAGCGCCTCCGAGCAAAACAGCTCCAAAGATGGCCAATTTTTGTACGGCGGTAGCAGAAGAGGCAGAAGTAGTGGTACTGTCTGAAGATGGACCCGGGGATTGGGCAGAGGGGGCAGGAGAAGAATTTGTTGTGGGGGCTCCGGCTGAGGACGGAGGGGTAGAGCCTTCTGAAGAAGGTGCAGGGGTCGTGGCGACCTTCGAAGCAGGTGCAGGGGAGGAGGCCACAGGCGAGGCCAACGGTGCATGCCGTGGGTGGTTATCCCGGTGGGTTCCCCCACGTAATAGACTATCACCTAATAAAGTACCTATAAAAAGAGTTATTTTTATCTATTCTATAAAACTTCAAAACTTTCCAAGGGGAAAAAAAACAGTCATAAACTGAAAAGTCTACCTTTTCTATTTATTAGAAAATTTTCTAAATAAGAAAAGGGTTCAATTTTTTGGTTTAAGACTCGGAAATTTCTAAGAAAGAGGATTGTGTTTTTTAATTTGTACAAACAAAGAGTTTGTGAACTCTTTGATTTTGGAGAAATAAATAAAGAATGGTATTTCTGGTTTGTGAGTGAGAGTACACCTCTTTATGATGTCCATTGTTTGAATGTTCAATTTATAGTCATTTCTTTAAATACGTGTCATGTTTAACTACAATTGTCTTCCATTATTTTACAAATGCTCTTATATATTTGAGATATGAATTTTTGTGTTCATACTCTTTTTTGTGCAATTATCTTTCTTGTTTCCACTTTAATTTACTTGTCTTTCCAATTTAATTTGAGATAAAAATTCAGAGGAAGACCACTAATCCAATATCGATCTCTCCAATTGTTGGTTTGTTTGTTGCTATTCATTGGGTAATTTAGTCATTTTTTTAAGAAAAACTGTAGTGACAAATATGTTTACTAGGGAAGTAGAGATTCAAAGAGGAAACAACATAAATCATAGTTTGAATATTTGAAAATTTCTCATGAAAGTCATGGATCATATTTACAAAGTGAGATAAGTTGTGGTAATCTACACATTGAAGATGGAGAACAAGAGAGGAAACGGGGAAAGGGAAGACGTCAGGTGGATAAAGAATAAGCATGGGATTACCATCGCAAGCATCTTCAAATGTTCATGAGTTTCCGACTCATGAAACATTTCATTTACCCGCCATGTATGGTGCAAGAGCATTCGGGTTCACAAGCAATCCTATGTCAACTAAAAATATTTATCAGGTACCAATTTTGTTTTGTTTTGTTTCTATTGGTTTTGGTAGTCTTTTGCTTCAAGAAGATTTTTTGGTCAAATCGAGAACATCTTGTATAAAGGGCTTAATGGGTACTTGTAGTTTTAATTTAGAGAAAATTGGGCAAAAAATTGAATAAGGTATGCAAAATTAGAGGTTAAGGCCTATATCGGAGCTAAGTCGAAGGTTTGGGTAGTTTCGGGAACCTCAAGAATTGTTGACAAGTCTTGGTTCATATCAAACCCTTTGATGGTTCCTAGTTCTTGATGGAGTTGGAACTGCCAACAAGTTTTTTTTCCCTATCATTTTTCCCTGACCATTCCAATCCCATTAAAAATGTTGACAAATCCTACGATCCTTGGCTACTTTTGTGAAATTTTCATGAGTTCAAATGATTCCGAGTGGAACAAGAGCCTTCAATAAACGCTTAGTACCTGGTTCCGAATGGGATTGGAACCCCCAACAAAGGGCTACGATCAAACGTTTTGGGATTTCCTAAGTAGATAGGAACCTTCAACAAAGGGCTACAATGAACAAATGTTTTATGATTTCCTAAGCAAATAGGAACCTCTAATAAAGTGCATGGTGCTTGGTTCTTGGTGGGGTTAGAACCCCCAACAAGAGCAATATATACTTCAAAAGTTCTTAGTGGAATAGGAACCTCCAATAGGTGATGGTTCCTAGTTCCTAATGGGTGTTAAAGCTTTGACAAACATTTTTTAGAATCTTTTAAATGTTGACACATGGAAAGATCGTTTAGTTCTAGTGGTTCAACTTCCTTCATGATGGACATATAAAGGTCATTAACGAACTTTGTATGGGGGGAGTTTAGTGAGGAGGAAATTCATAGTTTGTTAAGTTGGTTTGAATAATATAGAGAATTGTGGCATATTGATTGGAAGAAAAAATATTTCAAAAGATGATTGATTTGAATTTTATTGTATTCCTAAGCAATTTAATGTAGCATATGAATAAATATTTTGAATTTTATTGTTTCTATGTAGAATTTCTTGTTGTGGCTACGTGATTGGGTTGTCTAATAAGACCCCCTCATCATGACTACATCACTACACAAGACATTACAACACATTATTGAAAATGACCAAATCATAAATACTCATCAAACATGCATAACAAGACATAACTACAACAATAATAAAATACACACAAATTACTATCGTAATGCAACTCCACTATACAACACACTCCTCAAGGTTCCATACCACACCAAGATGTCAATTCCCAACTATATAGTCTACCATTGTACCAACAACCTCACACAAGTGAGAAAGCTAACCATAGCAAGGACAAAGCATGCCACATCACTAGGTGGAATAATTAGGCATAGGAACAAGTTAGGCCATGAGGATTCACGCAAAGAATTTTCTAGTTCTAGTGATGGAAGATGATTGCTAATGTATAACACATCCTATGGACCCTCTATCAAAGAGAGCGCTAGAGCTTTTATGAAAGGAAGAGCAAGCTCAAATTATCATGTAGTCTTATCTTAAGGGAATGATGATCTTCAAATGTGTTGGACATGAAGTAAAGAAATTGATGTCAAGATGTATCCATCTTAGATGAAGACACCCACTTTCTCCCACTTCAATCTAATCCTATTGCCAATAATGGTAACCAAGATACTCAAGGTCTCATGATAAGACAAAGAGGTTTTGAGAATCTTGGGATAGATTTTCCAACATATTCTTACTCATAAATTCACCTTATAACCAATTAGTTTTTAGTTTAATAAGGAGATATTACATTACCAAACAAAATTGGAACCACGTGAAAATATTAGGACCCTCCCTTGGTTGTTCCCTTGGAGTCTAAGTCTCTCCAAGCTCCTCTTCTAGCTATCCCTTCCATGGAACCTTTGTTGTCTCGATCTATTATCGTTGTTCAGGCGGAACTTGCCCATCCCTCCTTGAACAACTATGTTGGTCCTTTGAATGCTCCAGTCTCCTCTTCTTCGCTACCGGCTCCCTCACTACACGATGGCTCCTCCCCGGGGTGGTTGTTGAGGATCCGTCCTCTCGCCTCACTTGGTGAATTTCGATTCCAAGTCTTCTTGATTTGTTGTGCAGAGGAAGAAGAAGAGACTCCCCAAATTCGTTGCGTCTTCACAGGTTAAGGGAGTTAGATTAGTCCCCTTATGTTATGGGGTTGTCTAGTCCTTGTTTGTTGTTTTACAACTGTCTATCAGTTGTTTCTATGTGTGGCCTGTTTGGCTTGTTTTGTCGGACCCTAGTGGCTCCTGTTTGTTCTTCTCCTAGTTCATGTTCTGGTTTGAACTAGCTACTTTTTGGCCTTGTGGACTATCTGTGTAAAGGGTACAACACCCTGTAAATGTTGCTTATTTAATCAAAATAAATAAATGTTGACTTAAGTTTATTCATACAATCAAAGTATAGACTCTCAAACATTCTATAACTATGAGTTATATTCAAATTTACCATTCAAGTCAGACTACAACATAATTTGTAAACTATAGAGTTGTTGGTATACATTGGAGCAACTGTGTTGTCCTCCATTTGTGTTTAAATCCTAATCAATTTTCTAACCAAAACTCTTCCTAAATCTATTCTAAAACTTCAATAATTTTCTCAAAAAAAATGACAAATCCATGATATACAAATAGCAACAAATTTTCTAGATGTTTGAAAACATGATTTCCAACACATTCATATATTTAGATTTCAATCAATGAATCTAATCATTCTCAAGTCTATGATTGTATTATAAATTCAATCAAACACATAGTTTAGATCTATCCATCAAGGTTTACTAACTTGTGAGCTAGCACCCTTTTCACTATTCCAAAGCCACTCAATTTCATGGATATCATAATCACACTTAGATCCAAATCAAAAATTAAACATTAGGTACATCCATAATTATTTTAAGGATTCATCCATACCAAAATGCAATGAATTCAAAACCCATATTTATTAAGAAACCCTTCTCCCTAAGTTGTTTCTACACTAAAATCTTCCTATCACATCATAGGTTTTCAACATCATTAGAGTCCTTAATTGAGAAATAATTCAACTTATTTATTAGATCTAGAATTCATTAATTTTATTTTTTTTGGAGAATTACAAATCCAAATCCATCTAATCTCTTATTTCTTCTATAGGTTTCACTATATTTCTTCTTATGCAAGTAAGCCAAGTTTTCTTCATCAAACTCGATCTAGCTTTGAACTTTTGACAGTCTAGTTTCCATAAAATTTTCCAAGACATTCTACCATTGTTCATATCGTAATCCTTTCCAAATTATAACCCTAATTCCTAATTCTAATAAATTCACAAGTTTTCCATTGATTTCTTATTGAATGAGAAACACTCATCCAATCAAAACAAACTTCTCTTTCACATTTAGGATCCTTAATCCTTTAGTAAAACCCAAGTAAAATCTTTATTAAATCAATTTCATGTTAGGTTCCTACCTCAATTTCTTTAGCAAATTAAAAAAAAATTGATGGAGGACCAAAATCGCAATCACAATCCTTAAAAAAAAAAAGCACCTACAATTATTCAATCTTACAAAAACCTATATTTGTCATTTATAGAATGCAATGATAACAATTTCCTCTAAAGATACTGTTCTTCCCTTTTTTCATATAAAAATATTATTTTTATTTTCTAATTCTAATTGTAGTAATAAAATCAAGAAATTAATATTTTATCTTTTATCAAAAGAATTTACATTAAAATATCATTTATTCCTTCATGCACATCCTCTCAAAAAACATCTAATATTCAAATAATAATTTTTCTAATTATTTGATCATAAAATCCACTCATAAAATAAGTTTAAGAAATTGTTTATCTTTAATTCTCAAATAGAATAAATATAATAATTTAATTTCTTAAATTCTCATTATGCAACGTGCACTTTCAATAGTTAAATAAATAAAATTAAACAATCAAGATTACATCTAATATATTTCTTTTAAACAAATAATAGAAAATAATAGCAAATAAATAAATAGAATAAAGTAATTATATGCACTCATTAATAAATCATCATTATTAGTTTTTTTAATTAATTAACTTATCTAATTTAGTTAATTAATTAATCTTTTCGACACAATTGATCATATGTTAAATACTTCAATTCTAACACCTAGTTCACCTTCCCCCAATGTATGTTGATGTTGCACAACATTCACAACAAAATATCTTAATGGCATTGTTAGATAATCATTTCAAATCTATAATCAGCATTTAACAATTATTCATATCACAAACCACTTGTATTGAAACCATACATAGAAGGAAGTGCATTCATATAAACAATAAATTCAACATAATTCACTACGAACAACAATTTCCATATTTAAATTACCATGGAATGGGATAAAACATCTCATCATAAATAACATCTAAAATAGGTCAAAATGAGGGATATTTATAAAACAATACATTTCTCTCCTTGGCATGTGCTTGAGCATTTGGATGACATTTTTTAGTGTTTCTAAACGTCTAATTATGGAATTCTCTCTCCTTGGTACACTCCAGAACACTCTTCGAAAATAAAATTCTCAAAAAATGTATCTCCTCTATCAAGACATTACATAAACCTTGATGGTCATTTCTCTACCTTGGAATGCCTTTGTCTTTCCTTCATCATTCAAATTTTATGATCAACCTTTTTGATGAACTAGCAAACTAAGTTTGTTAGCTTTAGAAAGGTGTTAGCTAAAAATGACAATAACAATATTAACAACCATTGAGATCATTGACTCAAGCATGACTTACATGAGAGATGACAAGATTTTGGCTTAGAACTTGACATGGTTTAAAAATTTGTGTACAATTAAACATCTAGGGTTACCATTATGAGTAACCAACTTGTATCACACACAACCCTTGTTTAAACACAGATATAATAGACAACTACAATATTGAATAATTTTGTTTGTATTGTAGTTATTTATGTCAGTTTCAATAATTACAATATTTGTTTCATTTCTAGCGACTAAAGCTTCATGTCTATGATTGTCCCATCTTCATAGGTACATTATAATCAAGATTCGACTCTTTAGGTTGGATTTTTGTTGTACACTATCAAAGTAGGTGTAAACCAAGACACAGAATAAGGTTGAGTTGGTTAAATTATTTGGCCTGTAACATGTAAGCTTGACCCTTTTTTATGATGGTGTCTATTGCAAATATAGTGAAACTCTTTCACTAACTCTATTAGCATGGCATTAGATGTTGGTGGATCTTTCAATAGGAAAGATCAAGATTGTCTTGCAAGCTTGTGGGTGAATTAAAAAATTTACCTTAGAAAATTTTGTAAACATGTCAGATACTCTAAGCTTTAACCAATAAAATTCCTCTGTAATGTTCATAAATTTATTTATGTTTTTGAGCATTTGTAATTTCATGCTCTTGTAAGAATATTTGTAATTTGAACGACATTATTATTTGTCCAGTATGTTGGAAACTTGTTCCATTCTGCTTAATGCATCACATGGATTTGAAAGAAAAACAAGGTCAAGATCAAAGGCTACATTTACTTGCAAATGTAAAGCCATACCAAAAGACCAATCTGGGGCTTCAGTGAGGCAGTTACAATTTTTAAGTTTTCTACAAAAACCCATTTTTTGGTCACAAGTAATACCATAAATTTTAAATCGTAGAAAACACCATATTTTGGCAATATTTTTTTCGAACTTAAAAAGAAAATGGGGCACCAAAGAGCTTAACTAAATGTAATCCCAAAAATAAAATAAAATAAATTGTAGTCCCAATTGCTCACTGAAGAATGTATCTTGTATTGTCAATAGAATAACTCTTTAGAAGACACATATTAACCACCACCAATAGAACAGATCTGGGGTTGGGTAAGGAAAAGTGGTTGGCAAAGCAGCTTTCATGAATCTATTTAAAAAAGGACATCCCTCAAGAATGAATGTTGTAACATCTTTCTATGTCAATGCTTTTCTACAAGTGCAGAATGCATGGGCATGACCACCAATATTGTTAACATGGTTTTGAAAGTAATGTGATCTACTATTCAAACAGATTTTTGGTGTTTAGGCAAGAAAAAAGGTAGAACCAATGATCTCCGTGCTATTGGTGTGGTAGTCAACACCTCGCATGTTGCTTCTTTGACCTATTCGGCTAGCAATTGATGTTAATTTTATTATACATTATGATATGAATCTGATCATAATCTTCTACCATTCTTGATCCTCAGTATCCCCTGACTTGGTTTGTTTTGGTATGATAAACTGGAGTATACCTACATGCCAGTGATGTTTTCTTTGCAACAATATAGATTTTTTCCAATTAAATGAAAGAATTTTTACAATAAATAGAACTAGTGATCTACTATGTGAAATCAAAAAACATAAGATTTTGTAGATTAGAGTGCTAATGAAGACAAACTACAATAATATTAGAAGGAAAAAAAATTCACAAAGCGGTTCTAGAATTTAAAGTTTTAAGATGAGATGTAATGAAATTGACAAACATAGTATGCAAGAGAAAAAAAATAGTTACAGATAATTTTACTTCTACAAAACATTGTGCCATATATTCTCAAGCGAAATTTTTTTTCTTCACTTCTCCACAAACCACTAAAGCATTTGTCATACATTGGACTCCCTTACAAATTTCCCAATCAGTTTTCATCTGATGACTTCTAATAGACAAAAAGCTTCTGGTGATTTGGGCATATTTGTTTGATATGATTTAAAGAGGCCACTGAAAAGAATTGTCAGATTTTTTACAGAGTGAAAGGATTCACATTAGGTAATAACCTTAACAAGTAAGAAACAGACAAGCTTTCCTATTATACCTGGATCAAGAAATTTGCGGGATTGCCTTTCCAATATAGAACGTAATAATACCGAGTCCAACCAGAGAAACAACAAGGGTGGCTGCCAATACTATTACCATGGTTGTGAATGTAATATGTGGACTAACAAAGAATACAACAGCAATGGCACCACTTTGCCATATCTTCAGTTGAGAAAATGAAGCCTCCTGTTGAGCACATGAATCGGCATAAAGAATGAAAATATTTCATCGTCAGTTTGCAAATAGCCATAAAGCAAGAACCAAATTGCAAGAATAGCACCAAATGACATTATAAGTAAATGTAGCAGTACATTGGCAATTTGCAAGAGTTTGTCAACCAAAACCAAAATGAAACATTACATGCATCTAATTAATATACAGATGAAATTTCATATCAATTATCTACAAATAAATCTCCCTAATCAAACACTCAAATATCTCCTCAAATAATAAGGGACCTAAGTAAGATATGAAAAAGACGTTCCAAACAAAAAATTTAAAAGGGAGATGAGGCTACTGAGCATTTTGGCAACTATTATTTTGTTGGGACACATTTTTGTTGGCATCATCCATGTGATTGAATATCACTGCCTCTTTCCAAGTCTTTAGCAGTGAATATTTTGTAAGCACTACTATAGTGTACGATTTTGATATGGTGTCGTTTCTTCATATGTGGTGACAATTTTGTCCAGTGTGTACTACAAGACACTGTTAAGCAGTTGTAGTTAAGAGTTTGTTTTAGGGTGTCTTGTCAATCAATGATTTGTATTAATGCTTTCCAATTGAGCATACATATAGGGTTAACCATTTTCTCCAATGATAAAATTTAGGCAAATATCATGGCTAACTCATCATTGTAGCTTCTACATGCCACTTCACAATCACAGGTCTCACCCAAATTGTGTGAAGATTATGTTGCCTTCTTTTAGAGACACTTACAGTGAGCATAAGGAGAATACAGATGACTACGATCTAGAGATTAAGCATTAATTTTCTACAATACTATTAATATACCCACCAAAACATCCATTGAACCAACTAGAGAACTATATTAGAACCAGATATGTTTCTTTCTGTTCATCTTCTCTTCTTTTCCCCTATCTTCATCTCACACATATATTACAAATACAATGCACGCATGCTTTCCCTGGTGTTCTCAAATATGCACGCTAAAGATGTACATTCACCAAGTTTTGCATGCTAGAATGAATAAATTTACAAATATGTGTGCACAGTACAGCTTGCTACAAAATTATGGAATCGGCCCACAATGGTGCCGACATTCTCCTCGTGCAAAACTATGTTTGGTCCCAAAATTTCTGAAGATAAAAATTTGCGAAATAAACAAACACCCCTCCACAGACCTTATGGCACAGAGACATCTTTTTCGACATTAACAACAGTCTTTATGGCTTCTTCAACTACTAGGATATTGCCTGAGAATATTTGGCCAATTTACAGACATTGCAGAAATTGTCCATGAGACATTGAGCCTCTACAATCTACTGGAAGATAGTGTATGCAGCTGTTGTGTTGATGTTATCTCACTTCTTGTTTAGCTGTACATATTTTTGCTTCAAATTTTGCTCATTGTCAGCCATGGATGATAATTCATTGTGAGCAGCTGACACTTGAGTCAGTGTATTTCTTGTGTTTGTGCTCTATATCCCACTCTAGATCAGTCATTTCTTTGATGAGTGCATCAGCATCATGTTTATGCATGTCTATGCACAAATATTCAATCTCAAGGGCCTCCAACTTTGCACTCTCCTCTATTAGTCTTTCTTCAATCCACTGCATAGGTTTCATCAAAGCTTGCAAGACAGCATGGATTATCAACTTGTCCTTCTCCAAACCATGCACATTGAGCATAATGAAAAGAAAAGTTGCATTTAATTCATTGGCAAATGCCAAAGTGCCCCTGGGTTGTAGCTCATGTGTGTTGTCTTCATTTGGCGTTGCTAAGATGCTGATATCTCCTGCATTGATGATGAAGTGCTACGTGAAGCCAGTAGAGTGCATTGAATAGGAAGCACTCTGTGAACAAATGCTTCAAGCTGGTCTGTATGTGCAAGCAAAGAATCTGTTGATACACGAATTTCCAACCTGACAAAATCCAGTCATGCACCAACTATATCCTTCTAATACTAGGTTACCGAATCGCCTAGGTTTGCCCAGCGATTCCGTTTGGAATCGTTTCTACGGATTCGAATCGAATCGCCTGTAGAATCGCACAGGAATCGACTGTGGGTTCGATTCCAAAACTTGAAAAGCGATTCCCGACGATTCCCGACGATTCCCGAAGTTTTTCAGACGACGTGGCGATTCCAACACGTTTTTTTTACCTTTTTTATTTCCGCCAGTTGACTTTTGCCTCGATTTCTGCGAATTTTAGGGCAAAACACTTGACAAAAACGCGGATTTTGACGTTTATTTGCAGACGCGGATTTCGTTCGATATTTTTCGTGACTACCAGACACGCGAAAAGGGTTTGACGGCATACGAAAACGCACAGATAAACCGGCACGGGCATAGACTTTAGAGAAACACGCAGGCACGGGGGCATAGAGAAACCACAGGCGGCGCGGATTGACCACAAAAACGCGACCACAAAACGCGCGACCACAAAACGTATAGAGGAACTGGAATACAGGCGCGGCGGATACAAGTGAACAGAAAACGCGACCGAGAAGCGCGCGCGCGACCAGGTAGGGTTTCCATTTTTCACATTTATTTTTGTTTTTTTTAATTTTTTAAAAATTTTCTGATTGTTTTAAAAAACGAAAAATTCAAAATCTTTGAAAAATTAAAATAAATATATAGTTATAGTATAATTTTTAAAATATAAATTTATTATACTAATATACTAGTTAGCTAATATATATAATTTTTAAAATATAATATTGATAATTTCATATATTATTTTTAAAATATATTATTCATATATAATTTAAAAAATATAAAATTCATAAATCATAAATTATAATTATACGATTTAAAAAATTTATAATTATTTTATAAAATTAGAAATTATAATCTTAAATTTATGAAATTTAGATTTAAATTTTAAAATATTTATAATTTATATAATTTAAGATTTAAAAAAAATATAATTTATTATTATTTCATATATTATTTTTAAAATATATTATTCATATATAATTTAAAAAATATAATATTCATAAATCATAAATTATAATTATACGTCGATACGATTTAAAAAATTTATAATTATTTTACAAAATTAGAAATTATAATCTTAGTATATTATGTTTCAAAAATTGAAATTTGTCATGGTATTGTTTATCATATGTATTGGTATATGACATTCTAAACTTATTTTGTTTCTATGTTGCATATATATATATATTTAAATATTTTATTATATTTTTGTATGGACGTACCCGATTCCGTACCCAAGCCCCCAAATTTTTTTGCCATACCCACGTACCGTACCCACGTACCCGTACCCGTGCCCGTACCCGATTCGGCAACTTAGTTCTAATACGGATTTTGGCTGCAGCAAGTTGTAAAGTGTTGTTTGGCTAAAGTGCTGCTTGAGACACAGCATCTGCTTATGCTTTTGATTTCTCTAATTCTTGTGCAGTTTGTGCTGCTTCCTTTTGCTATTTCACAACTACGGCTTTCAATTGCTTATTTTTGGCTTTGTCCCACACTAGATTGTGATGGCTCTTTGTTACTCATTGTAACGTTGCATTGGTTGCAAGAATAGATAATGTTGTCAAGGTACCATCATTCAATGCAGATGGTGCAGTAATTATGCACCCTTGGCCTTCACTTGTTTCTAGAACCACACCACAAGTTGTTGGGATGCAAAATGCTTTTTGCTGAATACAGTGAAGCACTAGCAAGTTGCCTGTATGGATTAGCAAATTGGATCCTTGTGCAAACATTATGTCAGAGTCTTGGCTTACAAAGAGATAGGATCTTGTGGCTTAGACTTTGCTTTAGAGTTTAGAATCATGTTGTGGTGCATCATCATGTGGTGATGGTGGATTAGGGTTTGGTGTAGCTTGAGGATTATGTGATGGAGTAGCCATAGCATCAACTTGTGCACTAATTGATGTGACCTTTGGTTATGGATTTTGTGCTGCCTGTTGTTCGTCCCATGCAGCTTGCCTTTTCAACCTCTCAATCTTCCTCAAACTAGATACTCATAGTTTTTGGTCTTTTTCTTGCTAGAGAGTCCACTAGGCCCTTTGCCTTTGTTAGCTTTTCTCTTCCACTGCTCATCTGTTCAGGTTCCTGTCTCTGCAAAGATGCATAAGCAACCGGTGGAACAAAAATAGTGATAGAAATCCCATTAAGTTGCCATTGGCGATTAGCTTCTAGATAAACCTTGTCCAAAGCATATGATAATGCAGATGGCTTCCATTTTATTTCTTCTGGCTTTCCACCCTCATCTAAATATGCCACTCTGCAGAAATGGCAATATATTTGGAATTCAACATGTGAATAAGTAGCAACTAGCATAGTGGTCTTCTCATTTCATGCTTTGTGTTACTGCAGTGATAATATCTTGAGAAAAATGTATGAGTGTGTGAAGTACGACATGCTGGGGGATTAGGTCCTGTATAGCCAAATTACTCCGACATATGTATAACGAGAAAAACACTGTACTAGAAGGTGTTAACATGATCAAATGCATCCTACACATATTTTTATCATATCATTTGCCAAATAGGTG
>VDFB02016787.1:51159-64914 GCA_007258455.2 Sequoia sempervirens | reverse complement strand
ATAATGATCGTTGCCCCACTCCTATCTCTCTAAATCCTTCGTTCGCATATCATCATTTCAAGAGAGGTCCTTGGAATGGCGCCAATAGATAAATCAAAAAGAAAGATCAAGTACACGAGCAAAGCCCAATGTTCTTCATACCATAGCCAAAGGAAATGTGTTTCAAAAGATGGGAGCTAAAACTCATTGCCAAAAGATAATGTCCATTGTCGGAACGGATCCTAGGACATGTTAATGACACGTCGTTTTGTTTACCCAAAGTGGTTGATTTGATAAAAGTGCCCATTGTCGGAACGGATCCTAGGACATGCTTTGTATAGGATGATGATGGTTTGATAAGTTGATTGATAGGCTGTTGATATAAGGTCGACTGACATGTTTGAAAATGATCAAGACTTTGATTTTGTTTTAAATGTTTTGTTGTTCGCTTTTGATTTTACGATTGAAGCTTGATTTTGCTGCCTACTATGATTGTTTCTGTTTGTGTTGCCAAAGGATGAAGGTGATGATCAGTTTATTATGGAAGATTGATTATTGCGGGTGAAAGCGAAACGGGACGGGTGGATTTTTCAAATATTTGGATGTTTTTGATGTTTTTGAAATGTTTCGAGGCTGTTTTTGGATTTTGCGATGTTTTGGGATTTTGATGTTTTGAATGTTTTGGATTTTGATGTTTTGAATGTTTTAGTTTTTGATGTTTTCAATTTTTTGGATTTTGATGTCTGGGGAATCAAAGATTAGCCTTACCTCACCCGTTCGCTTCGAGGAGAGCGGCGTGAGTTGGTTCAATGTTTTGATGTTTCGTTTTCAAAAGTTGACTTTGGATTTTGATATGATTTGGATGTTTTGGATTTTTTGATTTTCTGATGTTTTGGATTTTCCATGATTTTGTGAGTGGATATGGATGTGTAATGATATGATTGCTGTTTGGGATTTTCGAAAACCAAGCTAGGTTGATTGATCAGTCGATGGATTATTGATGATGATAGCATTGTTGAGGATGCACAACAATGCAAGGATTTGATTGATCAGGATTTGATGATTATAACATTGTTGAGGATGCACAACAATGCAAGGATTGATTGATCGAGATTGATGAGGATAACATTGTTGAGG
Organism: Sequoia sempervirens; assembly: GCA_007258455.2. Taxonomy (NCBI): domain Eukaryota; kingdom Viridiplantae; phylum Streptophyta; class Pinopsida; order Cupressales; family Cupressaceae; genus Sequoia; species Sequoia sempervirens. The sequence continues at coordinate 63,798 of VDFB02016787.1, read as the reverse complement.
ATGCACAACAATGCAAGGATGGATTGATCAGGATTGATAATGATAACATTGTCGAGGATACATGACAATGCAAGGATAGTGTTAAGCAACAGAAGGATAGCCCGAGATGATGATTTTTTGACTGGATTTGATTGATCATGATTGATGAAGCTTGGTTTCAAACAAAAGATATTTGGATGATTTGATGTGACGTTTGACGTGTAGCTTAGATGCGACTGATATCGATTGATGTTTGATGAAAGATGAAGACTGATAAGGAATGTGTTCTCGTCAAAATATGCCATGGGCTAGTGATTCGGATTTTTGCTCACAAGTGGTTTGACCAATTTGATTTCATGTTTTCCAATGTTCGGATCGCCACATAAGTTGGAGGATATAGACCAAGATTTATTCTCGAAGCAAGATGTAGATATCTGCCCCCAATGTCTAGCAATGTATGGAATGTCATGGATGGATGCTCAGATAAGTGTATGGATGGATGGATATGCAAAGGATGCCAAGGATTATCTTGCAATAAGATAAGGTGTTTGCATCAAGAAAGCTCCTTTGGATAATGCTTCATAGCTCAGATAATGCTGCATAGGATAGGATCAATGAAAATGACCCATGTCAAGATGTTTTACCATAAGCAAGCATAAAGCGTGCCCCAAAATTGTATCAAGATCAAGATAACTAAGATGATGGATGCAGATATATGCGAATGGATTGGATAAATGGTTCATGGATGGATGGATTTATTATGGATATGATGGATGGAATGCTCGATTTATTACGGATGGGATGAGATGTTTTCAACTGAACTGGCACACGTAGATGCTCGATTCTACACATGACGCCTGTTTGCCAGGTTTTCATCATGGTCTTGCCCAAAGCGCCACCGTAGTGGTTTTCACTAGAGGACGATTTTTTTCTTTACTGTTTTCAATCCTTTTTCTAATTTTTTTGGATTTTTCATATTTTTTGATTTTTGTATTTTTAGAAAGATTCTGCTTGAATGTCCTTGTCTCTAATATTGCCATCGATATCACAGCTGCTTTGCTAAAGATCACGTGCACTTGAATCGCATTTGGGATTCTTGATGCAGCATTAGATCTGCAGGGTCAACTACGTGTTGAGTGCTTTTATCGTAAAGTGCGCCAGAATCCTTATGATGAAGGGTCTTTGCCAATACACGGTTAATGCAAGAATTGGATATCATGTGTGGAGGCATGGATGGAGTGTGTTTATGGATAAGAGATGGATTGGTTGACAGTTTGGAACCTTTGACTCTCCAAACTTGGGAAGATGAGCAATGATGGGTGGATACGGAAGTGTGCATGGAATTAGGACCAACTGCTTGATATACTTTGTATGTCGCTTGAAAAGCCTACTTTTGATTTTGCGGACATCTTTGATGGATACCTTTCCCTCTTTTAGTTTGCCCCACAGTTTCTTTGACTGATGGAGTTTGATAGGGATGATATTTCTTTGTATTCTTTGGTATCCATTTGTGTTTGATTTGTCCATTATGCCTCTCAACTTCTTTTGCTTTGATAACGTTCTTCGTACTTTGATTCAAATCTTTCTTTTGATGTTGGTCCCAATTCATGGATGGGGTGATGGGTGAATGAAGATTCATAGCATGGCTGGTTGTAGTATTGACACTAGCTTCATCATAAGGAATCTTCGTGCTCCCTACGTTGACATTTGCTTGAGACGAAGTTGCCCCCAGTATTGTGGTAGTACCTTCATTCTTTGACTCTTCTTGTTCTGAGATGTCTTGTTCAGTAAACATGCTCTGACAAATGACCACCGTAGTTGACATTCCTTCAATTTGTTGCTCCGCTAACTCTGGATGTTCTATTTGACTTGTTTTGTTGAGCAGATAATGATGGATATCTTTATTCATGATGTCCTCAATCTGAGTTTGGGACATATTTGATCTTGATGTTGACAACTCCATTTGATTGTAGGAGTTAAGAATCTGCTCTTTTTGTGCAATAATGTCAGGAATAAAGGGATCCTGTTCTGAATAACGATCATCTATGTTTCCATCCAAAGAAAGCATCTCATGGGTAGATGGAGGAGTATGTGCTACATGGATATGATCATCTTGCATGGATAAGAAGTGTTCGATAGATTATTGTAGTATCTTGAAGATACAAATTCTTGATCTTGATTAATTTGAGTTACTTCGACATGCTTTGGATCCAAGTTCTTGGCAGGGGATAGGACTGCCTGAAGGGGTTTTGGGATCAGGCGTGGAAGGCGAAAAGGTGGCTAATATCACCTACAGAGGGCCAGGATGCTGGTATCCATGGGGAATGGGCATGAGCAGAAGCCGACATTTGCGCTGAATGCCTTGTGAAAGGTGCGATCGCAGGTGGCGAAGTTTCATATTATACCAACCAAAGAAGCGTGTAGAGACATTTTCAATATGATCATTGGTCAACGGATCATGCATTATGTCAATAGGATCAAATAACCCTAACACTCCTTGAAAGAGATCACTAAAAAGTGGCTCTTGATGTATGGTGAGTTGATCATCGGATTGTGTAGATATATCTTCAATGTGCTCCTCGATGGAGAGGTTTTGATCATTGTTTTCGATAATTTCGATGGAGAGATTGTGAATGTCTTCGACCATAGCATCAAGTGATGTTGATATTTCTTGAATTGGCTCATTATCAAGCTTTGTTGGTGGATTTTGATCGTGATTTAAAAGTGACTCTTGACATATGTCAATTTGATCATTGGATGAAGTAAACGTGTACTCAATGATGGATTGATCTTGATCCTTGTTTTCAATAGTTGTCATCTTTTGTGTTTGTGCTCGTGTTGGTTGGGTAGCTTGAGAGGCTTGGGAAACTTGAAAGGATTGTTGCACTTGTTGAGCTTGTGTTGCTTGTTGTTGTTGCAGCGATGTTTGAGCTTGATTTTTCTGTGAAGCTTGAGAAGCGTGCGTGGCTATAGGCGCTTGCCGAATTGTTTCATATTGTTGGAGCAATTGTTGGTATGCTTTGAATGAAGCATTGTAATTGCTTACTTGGCTTAGTCGCAATGGTGGTGGTGGTGGGATTGAAATTGTGTTGGATGTAGTGACAAGTGTTTGAGATACGGTCGGAGCGATCATGGTAGTGAGGGGTTGAGATGTGATGGGAGTGATAGTGGTGTTTGGAATGATTGAAGGGATAGTGATGGTTGGATTGACCGAGGTGATAGGCCCTTGGGAGACCGTATTTTGATTTGGGATCAATGTTGTTGTTCGATTAGATACCATCCATTGGTGTGATGCCAATGGTATATTCAAAGGATTTGTCGTGATGGTTTTATTGGCGTTATGTGGATTGATTTGGGTGGCGTGATTGGTGTTAGGTAAAGGGGGAATCCCTAAACCAAGGAATGATGTAGGTAATGGTGGTGGAGATTTCCCTTGGCGCAATGCCTCAACTATTTTGGAAAGTTCCGCAATTTGATCTCGCCAATTTTGTTCTTGATTTTGATTTTGACTCACTTGAGATAGTTGATTTGGCTTGTGTTCAAGTAGTTTTGGCATGCATGCTTGTGGTTTTTGGATGGGATTATGAGAAAATTGACTTTGGATAATGTTCTGATTTGGCATGATAGGATGAACAATGTTGGCATTGGGAACCATTTTTCCAAAGGTTTTCGAGTTAGGATTCATGTTTCGAAAAGTTGCACTTGGTACATCCACATTTGGTTTGTAGGGATTTGGTGGAATGACGTTGTTCGTTTCAAGGCTCATGCATTGATTATTCAATTGGTGGATTTGCATATTTGGACTTAGATCTATCATTGGGAAATGTGTTCCAAACTTTGACATGGGCATACTCACACTTGTTGTACCATTGAAATTTGTCGAAGGTAATGATCCCATGTATGGACTTTGATAATTGATAGGCATTGCAAGGCTTTGAAGTTTCAACTAATTTGGATTACCCAAGATGTATGGATCAAGTTTATATTCCATGTTCTTCTTGTGTTTTGACCTTGTTATGAAAGTGACTTCTAAGGTTCTTAGGACCAATGGCGAGATGGAGGATGAAAGGTGGATGATATGAGTGATGAACGTTTAGGAACTTTGAATCAATGCTAGACTTAGGGATTTTGATTATTGATTTTTTGATGTGGATGATGAACTTGTAAACCCTAAGATGTTGGATGTTATCTTTAGGATGAACTTGTTCAAAAGGTTTGCTAATTCAATTAGATGTATGAGAAAGGATGCATTCCCACACACCTAATTAAACAATTGACTTTGATTTGGTTTAAGGATGTACCCAAGTCTAGAATGATGTTTGCAAAGATCTAAAGTTGTTTTGGTGAGATGGATCAATGAATGTTTGGAAGATAGATGAAAGTTTTGATGATCCTAAGAGACTTAGAGAGACTTTGTTTACTAGGCCAAGGTATTGAAGAACACACTTTTCTCTAAGAGCAATCAAAAGACCAATATGACCAAGAGATATCAAGCACATGTGTGGGGTCCAATTTGTTATCTTTGCTTAGTGTATTCCTTTTACCACAAACACACTCTTGATTAAAGTTTCAAACTAAGATGTCCAATGTCTTAATTTCCTTAAACCCCACAAGATATTTTATGTGGAAATTCAATGAACTTAAGGCAAGGGTTTTCCTATTGTTTACTCAAAGAGACAAATTGAGGTATAATCCAATGCTTAGGAACCTCTACGAACGTGAATCCGCAGGGAAAGCAGTAACATATGGATTGAGTCAATGATATTTGTCTTAAAGGGTTTTAATTTTGAGAATCATGTTGAATGTTTGTTTGCAAAATGTTTTCCAAATACACCTTTGTGTTTCAAACAAAGAATAATTACAAGCCCTATGGATGTGATGATGGAGCAATGTTTATTTGAGTCCCCCCCACTTGGACAAGTCCATTTCGCCTACTTTTAGCCCGGATGGTTAGATGCTTGACCCCGAGAAACCCTCACGGCACTCCCTTATGCAGGCCAAGCGCGCAACACCCATGGAGAACTCCCATGGCATGCTTTCCATCTCTACTAAAAGCCGTGGAATTGTGGAAACTGAGCGACCGTTCTTGCACCAACAAACAGATTAAGGATTTTGGCAAATTCTAACACATAGGTTCTAGTAAGGACTTTCCGTTCGTAGGAGTTGACCCAACGTGGCAAGAGTCCCCTTTCGGATCCATCTTGTCGGAGCCAACCGCGTGATTATGGCGTTTAACCAAAATCCTCATTTATATCCCGGCTGGAAATACTCTTGGCTTTAGAGTGTTACCGGTTGAGTCGTCGCTTGGGTGAGTACTTTTCCCCAAGGCAGGCCCTCTAAGATAAACAAAAGCGAGCAAAGACACAATCCGTAACTTCGATCGATCTTTGATGGCACAAAGAGAAAGAGATGTGCAGCGAAAATGCCCTACTCACACTTTCGCGCAAGATGTTCAATTTTAAACCAAAATGAAGTGTTTTAAAACAATAAAATGTATTTTGAGTGTTTCTCTTACCTAGATCGCCGCAGGCGCATGAGGGAGGAGATCACGCTCAAAAGACAAAATAACTTCCTAATCAAGCACTTGTTGGATTTCTAAGCGCCACTTTAATGTGAGTACCTTTTTAAATCTGCAAACACTATATCTCAAGCATGGATTAATGACTTACAAATTTATCAAAATACTCCTATGAAATAATGCAAAATGCTTCCTAAACATGATAGCAAATCAAACTAAATTGAAATCATGAAAGAAACAAGATACATATCTATTTCATAGTGGATTGGTGTCACATGTGCTAGTGACCCTTTCCCAATCCTTGACCAAAGCTTAGGATAAAAATGCTATGAATATGGTGGAGATGATAAATGGACAAGATAAGTTCTCAAAGAGAATGACCTTGCATCAAGTTGTGGAGCTTGTGAAGATTGTGAAGGATTTGCTTGAGGATGATGCTTGTATTTAAAGATTTTCAAAATGCCAAGTGTTGAAGATGGACCAATGTGGGATTAAGATTCTGCCAATGAGATAAGGACACTTGTCATCATGTGATTAGTTGATGCATGTGCAAGATTTGGGAAGAGTGCCCAAGAGGGGGAAAATTTGAATTCAAATTTTGCCATAAATGCTGAGAGGGGGACAAGGAAAAACAGCAATAAATGCCATGTTTGACTTGTCATGTTGAAAGAAAATGAGATTTTAATAAATCAATAAAATTGATTTATTGTGCAAGTGGCTAGGTCTAGATCATGCAAGTGGGATGGGATTAGCATTAGGTCAGGATTAGATTAAGTTAATGATGATTAGGCTGATTTAATGCTGATTAGATGATTTGACTTTTTGGACTTTGGTAATTGATTTATTTAAATCAGAAAATGATGAAATATAATTTAGGATTTGATTTAAATGGAGTCCTGATTTATTTAATTAAATGGATGATGTAAGATGAAGGTTGAATGATAATGTTTATTTGATAAATGAGATTATTTAATGAATGGATTAAAGGTGATGAATGGACCTAATGCAACATCTAGTTCGGTTAATGAATGATCCTGATCAAATGCAGAAGGTTAATTTTGCATGTCTCACAGAATGGCCAATAATGTAATGAATTTCACCTTCAAAATATATAACAACTCTTAGTTACAATATAAATTGGATTTGAATTTCTTCACATGATTGAAACAAAGAAATGCAAAAAATAATTACATATTGGAAAACACAATGTGGGTTGTCAGTTATTTCATTCTACATGTTTAAATCTAAACGGTTGAGAGCACGAGGAGTTGCAGGTGGGGGATACATAAAACTAACTAGATTGACCTAAGGGGTGACTAACCAATTGTGTTGTTATGTGCAAAGGGTTTTACAACACTATGTGGGTTGCAAGTTTCCTAACACCCAATGTTTTCTAATTTCATTACATTCTTGCTATCTACAAAACAAAAGGTTCTCAAGAAAATCACAAAACATACCAAATTGAGGTGAGGGGTGACTAACCAATTGGGTTGTTACTTGTAAAGGGTCTTAGAACAGTATGTGGGTTGCAGGATCTATAACCCCTACTATTTTCCAACGTAGAATTTCACAAAACAATATGAATGTCTTGAAAAGATTTTGTTATTTAGACAATACAAATGTAATTAAAGAAACCTTCAAAATTTACCACAACTATTAGTTATTATAAAAATTACAATTCAGTATCTTCATGTGATTGAAAAATAAATGTACAACATAATTACAAGTTGGAAACACAGTGGGTTGTGAGTTATTTCATTTCGCAGGTGGGGAATACATAATTGAAACCAAATCAAGGTGAGGGGTGACTAACCAATTGGGTTGTTATGTGTATAGGGTTTTACAACACTATGTGGGTTGTAGGTTTCATAAAACCATCTCTTTCTAACCTGCAAGTTTTTTGACAATATGAATGTATTGAAAACCTTTTTTTATTTAGACAAAAAGAATGTAATGAAATGCACCTTAAAAATTTATCACAAGTCTTAGGTAGACTAAAAATTGTGTTTCAAATTCCTCTTATGATTGAAAAAAGATATGCTTGCTTACAATAGATGGTGCAATAAATTTTGGAACTTTAACTATCTGTAACACTTGCAATTGTTTTACATTTTATAGCTAGCCAAGGATGCATACTTTAAAACAAAAAGTGCTTCATACAAATCTATGAATGTTGTTGAGATGGTTGACACTGCTGACAGGGTGTGTAGTGGCATATCTCCTTTGGGATGGTCATGTTCGACAAATGTGTGAGTAAGATCCTCTAGTTACAAGATGCAATCAAATATATAATTTTAATCTCTGACAAATAGTTAAAGTGGGGAATGGAAAGTGGGGATGTTTTAATTAGTAGGAAAGAATTGTTGTAAAGAGGACATCCCCTCTTTTTAGGAGAAAGTTGAATGATAAGGCAACAACGTGTTCGATAATTGATTGTGAAATTCCAATTACCCTTTACTTCCAATACGTCAATCATAATGCTTTACAATTTCAGTTAGAAAATTTCATGTGTATTATGAATATGCTGATTTTGATAGTATATCATTCCTTCGATTCATGTCAAAAATCAGGGAGCTGATCATCCTCTTGCCATAGTCCACGACAAAAATGAAGAGCATGCAAAGGGTGACCCTAAGGATGAGGAGGGTGTGAATGAAGCACAAGGTGATGTGGAGGATGGGAAGGTAGATATAAAAACTCAATTATTGCATTGTTTGGCCATGTGTATATGCTGTGCATTAAATTTATTTTAATATCAAATATATTAAGCTATTTTCTTTTTTGATTTTTCTATGCAAGTTGCTGCTGAATACAAAAGAGAAGTGGAGAATGCGAGATATGTTGGATGTTGTGGTTGTGTTGTTGATATGTGGTTGTCATTGATATCAACACTATTAGCATTAATGCATTTGAAGTTGTATATGTCGAGGATATTGAGAAAATTGTAAAGAAATGAGTTACAGTTGTTAGTGGTGAAGTGATGTTCAGTATGGTGGTATGTTCTGTATGTTGGTGATCAAAGGTTGTGGACTAAAGATTTTTTTTTGAGTGTATCTAGTTTATCCACGTTGAGTTTCAAAGATCTGCATGAAGATTTGATCGAGTTATGAAGATTTTCATTCTGATAGTTTTTATGTTTCTTCAGTTAGTGTTCCTGATTGAAGATGAGGCTATTTCAGTTAGTTCAGTTGTTTTGGATGCTTCTCTATTGGTTTTTAATGCTTGTGGATGCTTCTAGATTGTGCTCTATCTTTGTTGCACATCTGCACTGATTGTTGTGCTCATGGTTGGCGATTTTCTCTTGCGTGTGCATATTTTTCATGTTCTTGGCCGACATGGTGTTGAACCGTGTTGTGGATCTTTGAGGAGAAATTAGTTGAAGATTTTTTCATGTTGAAGTTGTTGATTTAGGTTCTCACTAAGTTGTGGTCGAATTTGGTTGATTCGCATTAAAGATTATCTATTATTTTGGGTCGATAATTATATTCATTTTATTATTTCTTTGTGGCCGACTTGTAGTGGTGAAATTTCTTGTTGCTGATATATAAGAGCGGTTGTTTGTTCAAATTGAAGTATGTTGAGTGTGTGTGTGTGAGTAATGTCTTAATCATTCGAAGGAAAAACATAGTGTAAAGGAAAGTGAAGAAGAGTGAAGAGTTGTTCATGCGCTTAACCGAAACTATGATCAAGCATTAACAGATGCTATTTTATCAGTTCAAATCCCTACGGATGGCTATAATCTAAATCTATTTGTAAGATAGTGTGTCTTCATTTGTAATTGAGTAGTGAGCTCTAGGTAGTGTGCCTGAATGCAAGTGCATTCCCCATATTTCATTCTCTTATACTTTTAACAGGGTATAATCTTGTGGACTAACCTCCACTGTGGTTTTTCCCCTAACAAGGTTTCTAGGTAAAAAATCTTGGTGTTATGTGTGTTTCTGATGTGTTGTTGATTCATGCTTTCATGGTTAATTATAAAATCTGAGATTAAGGTTAATAAGTTGAATAAGTTTGAATTTTTGTGACAATTGATTCACCCCCCCTCTCAGTTGTATTCCCTTGTATTGCCAACAAGATATGTATATTATTGTATTTTAGAACAATTTATGAGAAAATTTCATGATTGGAAATTGTTCAACATGCATAGGATTCAAGATTACCAATATCCTATTCTCATGCCACAAAAGTGTGGTTGAAGTGTGTTGGGGGGGGGGGACCAAAACACCCCCTCTTCCTCTTGAGAAATTGAAAAGGTATCTTCAAAAGAAGGTGGATAATATGGTGTACCAACTGAAGCTATGAGAGAATATCCAACAAAAACGTGTTATTGAAAGGGTCTATAGAAAGTATGGTAAACAAAGCTTCCATCTACTTCCTAAGGAAGGAAAGGACAAGGTGAAGGAGCAAATGGTGTTATACAACTATGAGGAGAACAAGGAGAAAAGAAGGGAAAAGTATTACTGTTGTAGGAGAAAAAGAGAAAGGACGAAATGGTAATGTGGAATTGAATTATTAAATCTAAATTTTGGTTGGTTCACTTTTTTTTTTGATGCATATAAGGTTCACTTAATGCTAACTTACATGACCTAATGGGGTGATGATCAACAAGCGGTTGCTTACCCTGAGCAGAGTATTATTCATTTCAGAGAGGAAGTTGTGCGCATGAAAGCACAAGATGGTGTTGTTCCTCCCAACTCAACATCTAACATTAAGGAGCGTACATTGCCAAAAGTTTCAAGGCACCCTCACATGAAGAAACAAGAACAAACAGTGATTTCAAATTCTTTTGTTTAATGTTTTTTTTATTATTTAAATGAATTGGTTGCATGCATGTGAATTTGATATAACGTTTCAATTCCTACTATTACAGGGCAAGGATGAACAATGAAGTGTTGGTATTGTTGATTTGAAAGATGAAGCTTAGTGCCTATGAAAGCACAAGATGATGTTGTTCCTCCCAACTTGATGTCTAACATTGAGAAGAAGGAGCATACACGGTCAAAAGTTTCAAGGTTCCCTCACATGAAGAAACAAGAACAAAAAGTGATTTCTAAATCTTCTATTTAATGTGTGTTTTGATTATTTAGTGAATTGGTTGCATGCATGTGAATTTGATGTGATGTTTCAATTCTTGATATTTTAGGGCAAGGATGAACAATGAAGTGTTGGCCTCTAGCAGTGTACTATTGATTTGGAAGATGAAGTAGTGGCCATGAAAGCACAAGATGATGTTGTTCCTCCCAACCCAGTGTCTAACATTGAGAAGAAGAAGGAGCATACATGGTCAAAAGTTTCAAGGCGCCCTCACATGAAGAAACGAGAACAAATAGTGATTTCAAAATCTTTTATTCAATGTTTTTTTTAATTATTTTAATGAATTGGTTGCATGCATGTGAATTTGATGTGACATCTTGACCTGCTAATATAGGGAAAGGATGAACAACGAAGTGTTAGCCTCGAGTAGGGTATTGTTGATTTGGAAGATAAAGCAGTGCCCATGAAAGAACAAGATGATGTTGTTCCTCCCAATCCAATGTCTAACATTGAGAAGGAGTGTACATGGTAAGAAGTTTCAAGATGCCTTGAAATGCAGAAACTAGAAGTTCAAACGGTGATTTTGAAATCTTCTATTTAATGTTTGTTTTTATTATTTCAATGAATTGGTTGTATGCATCTAAATTTTATGTGATGTTTCAATTCTTGCTATTATGGGGAAAGGATGAACAACGAAGTGCTGGCCTTGACCTTATTGGCGATGTGGTTGCAATGGAATTGGGAGATGGTAATAGAGATGGACATGGAGATGGGGAGAGCATTGGATTGCAAGTGGGACATGGCAATAAAGATGGGCATGGGGATGAGGAGAGCGCTGGATTGCAAGGGGTAGATGGCAATAAAGATGGACATGGGTACAGGGAGAGCACTGGCCTGCAAGTGCTAGGACAAGGCAAAAAAAGATGGACATGGGGACAAGGAGAGTGCTAGCCTGCAAGGGGGAGATGGCAATAAAGATGGACATGGGGATGGGGAAAGCACTGGCATGCCATCTGTATCGATAACAAACATAATAAACTTCCATGCTTTTGTTCCAATTTCTTTATGAATCCTTTAATATGTCTTGAATTGTGATTGATGTTAATGACATTTATATTGCAACTAAATATGTTGATGAGGAGAGGATAGATACCAAGGGCATCACTTTTAAGGTTGATGATCATGTTGACCTTTGGTGGCGGTATAAATTGTTTGGCACATGAATTGTACGCGCTATCTGTAGAAATGCTACTTTCCACACCATTCAACTCCCACAAGGTTGTGTGAGAGTCAAAATTGTTAAGGCCATTGTTGGTGACTATAAAATACCTTAGAAAATTCCTAGTGCAGATACTGTCAAAGAGTACATGGGCGGATTCATGATATGGAATCTCTCTAACTTGAAGCCTTCTCTTCCAGAGGTACATATAAATGATTTCTTGTTGTATATATCATACTACCTTATATTTGTTTCCATCCATATGTTAATTGTTCAAAGTGTTTCTTATTTTTTTTAAGGTGTTCAAAGTGTGAAGGACAAAGCACATCCTCTCCAAAAATATATTGTTTCACATTCATCATTTATGAGGGTTCATGGAATTGGAATCACCCCTCCTGAAATACACAACTCAAAGAAATGTGCCATATATTACAAAGGCATGTCCTCAATTGCAAATAATAGGTAGTGTAGGAGATGATGAGACAGGCTGACAATACTCATTATGCATTGTGGGTTTCATCATTTGATTATTGAACAATTATGGTGTAGACATATGGGTAAGAGTACAAAGCTATGTCACACTTTTGGCCAACTTATTAGCACAACTAAATTTAAGTATTTATAACTAAAAAATAATTTTGGTCAAACATATGATCTAGTAAGATTCATTCTAGCTAAGTTAGATGCTTTCATAACTTTTTCAACTAAAATTGTTGGGTAAAAATATATGGAGCACTACTTTGAGGCCAATTTACCAAAAAATAAAATCATTTGAAAAACTTGATGTTTCAATAACTCCTACTCATGTAAATAACATTTAAAATAAAAATAAAAAATACCCTTTTGTAGATCCATAAGTATAGTTTTTTAAAATATATATTTTTTTGAT
>VDFB02016787.1:39594-50756 GCA_007258455.2 Sequoia sempervirens | reverse complement strand
TCCATCTCACCGGTACTCTACACCTTCTGCCTGCCCAACACTCCCGTTGCCTGTCCTCCGACCTTTCTCTAGCATTGCCTCCAGGGATTGTTGACTCTGCCACGTCCTTCCTCCAACACACCAAGCTTACTTCACCACCGCAGCTGGACGGGACACTCCAATGTCATCAATCTCACCCATCTAATCCTTGGCCTGCCTTATCTCCCGCAACCTTCCTTCACATCGAATGCCTGGTGGTGAGACTCGAACACCTAACCACCGTATTAACACAGTGTTGCAATTGTCATTGCACTGCGGGGTGAACCCCTAGAAAATATATTTATTTTAATAGTCTAATTATTATTTATATTTTTACTAAAAGTAGGTTATCAACACAAAATATTAGGTTGATTACCATGCCAAGGAAAATACTAAAACTTATTAAAAAAAAATAAAAAAAATATGATGCACTAGATAAAAGAATCTATATCAAGATGGTATAATTTTTTTCTATTTTAGATAAATATTTAATATGAAAGTTGACGTCAAATGGAAATAACTATTTTTTAATACACACACATTTTAATATTTATTTAAAAATAATATTTATCAAAGTTAGAAAAAAATATATCGATGCACTAAAGTTTCAAGTTACAAATACACACAAAAAAATTGAAAAAAAAATACTATAAAATTTTTGATGTCTCATGTAACTTCATTTTTCAACATTTTATCAACACCTAAATTCTAGTGTTAATTTATTAAAAAATAGTTTAAAATAATTTTTTAATTTTTTTAAAAGATACAAACATAAAAAATACTAAAAAATACACATTTTACTAGTTTACATCATTTCAAAATTTAAAATATTAATGCCACTTTTTAGTGATTCAAGTTTAAGAGTTGGATCAGTGTTGGTTGTTTCCTTTATAAAGTGTGACACAACTTTGTACTTTTACCTATATATTATTTTTATATGTTTGAACACTATGTTGTTATACATTTCATATTAGACTTTTCATTGCCCTTTATAATTACATTATAAACAATGTGAAATAATGGTAGGCAGTGCCAGTTGAAGTGTTATTGTTTATGGTAGCTTGCTTATAAATGAAAGAAAGAAGTTGACATGTAAATCATTTGATCTCAACAAATTTGAATATAGTAGTCAATGGTATTCAATAGACTAATTGCATACATGGTATTCAATAGAGTATAACAATAAATGTTATGTGTATGTATATGTATGTATCTATGTGGGCAACTATTTACACTGTTGGAAAACACACTGTCTCCTCTTAGTTATTTCCTTATGAAAAGTTTTTGTTTCGTTACAAGTAAGAATGAAATGAAGTCCAATTTTAAATTTTAGGATAACTCTTTGGTACAGTAAAAATAGAATTCCCCTTTTTCATTTGATTGGAACAAATAAAATGCTCACATTATTTGCGGTGTTGGAAAACACACTATCCCTTGTGAGTTATTTCCTTATGAAAAAAAATTGTTTCCTTATGAGAAAGAATGTAATGAAATCCACTTTTAAATTTTAGAACCCTTTGGTATAGTAAAAATGACATTTACCTTTTTTCATCTGATTGGAAGAAATAAAATGCTCACATTATTTGCAATGTTGGAAAACACATTTTCCAATGCCAGTTAGTTCATTATGAAAAGATTTGTTTCATTACAACCAAGAATGAAATGAATTCAAATTTTAATTTTTTGAACAACTCTTTGGTACAGTCAAAATGGAATTTCACTTTCATTTGATTAGAACAAATAAAATGCTCACATTATTTGCAGTGTTGGAAAACACATTGTCTCCTCTCAATTATTTCCTCATGGAAAGTTTTTGTTTCGTATGCTCCAAAAATGTAATGAAGTACACTTTCAAATTTTAGAAAAAAATCTTTGGTGTAGTAAAAATGACATTTCCCTTTTTTCATTTGATTGGAACGAATAAAATGCTCGCATTATTTGTAGTTAATAACATTATGTTTCCATAGTCTATGATAGTTAATATGCAATATTTCTAGAAAAAACTGTATGCCACTTTTTACATAACGTTTTAGATCATACTCCATGATCCATCATCATCATGATAAACATATAGAGTGAGAAATGAAAAAGAGTAAGCAAACTTGGATATAAAAAGGAGGGGGGAAAAGAGAGGGGGAGGTTGGGAAGGTTGTGAGGCACACAACCTAAAAAATATATCAAATTAATGATATGAAATAAACAAGAATAAAAAACTCAAAAGACCCAAGAATGAGAGCAATGAAACAAGATAAAATAAAAATAATCAAAATAAACCTACAACAAAAGCATAGAAAAAGCATAGAAAAAATAAAATAGAACAAATCAAATCTATAAATATATCAAGTATCAGATAACATACATACATACATACATACATTTATATATATATTCTTTCTTTTATCATTTTTTCTTATTTATATATTGTATCATATTTTACACATACATACATACATACATACATACATACATACATACATACATACATACATACATACATATATATAATCAAATATATATAGTTGATAAAAAAAAGAATAACAAATCAAAACGAGAACAATAAGATATAAGAAACAAGATAAAATAATAATAAGCCATAATAAACAACAAAAGCAATGAAAAATAACATTTAAAAATTATAACTTGAAAAGAACAAATCAAATATCATATAACATATATATATGAAAAATATGATATATATATGATTTGATATATTTTTATTTTATTTATAAATTAGATGAAAAAAAACAAGAAAGAAACAAATCAAGACAAGAACAATAAGATATAAGAAAGAACAATATGATAAGAGAAAGAAAAATAAGATATAAGGAAAAACAATAAGAAATAAATATATCTATATATATAGATATATAACATATATATGTATATATATTTGATTTAATATATAAATAAAATAAAATTATATATATATATATATATAATGAAAACTTAGAAAAGAACAATATATATATATAAATATAATAAGAAAGAACAAAACATATATATGAAAAAAAAGAAAATAAATAAATAAATTATATATATATATGATGAAAACTCAAAAAAGGGAAAATAAATCAAAGAGGAAACAAAAGGAACCTCAAATAGAAAGAAAAGGAAAACAGGGGGAAAAAAGAAAATTCAAGACGAGAAAAGCCAAAGGTCACCCAAAAAAGGCCAGAGGGCAAAGAGGGGTGGAAATGCCATATTTACATCACCAAAGAGTTGTTCTAAAATTTGAAGGTGGAATTCATTACATTTTTGGAGCCTACAAAACAAAAAATTTTCATGAGGGAATAACTAAGAGGAGACAATGTGTTTTCCAACACTGCAAACAATGTGAGCATTTTATTTGTTCCAATCAAATGAAGAAAGTGAATTGCCATTTTGACTGTACCAAAGAGTTGTTCAAATATTTGAAAGTGGACTTCATTACATTCTTGTTCGTAATGAAACAAAAACTTTTCATATCAAACTAACTGACACAAGATAAGGTTTTTTTCAACATTGCAAATAATACAAGCATTTTATTTGTTCCAATCAAATGAAAAAAGGGAATTCCATTTTTACTATCTGAAATAGTTCTAAAAATTGAAAGTGGACTTCGTTACATTCTTGGTCGCAAAGAAACAAAAAAATTTCATAACTAACTGACATGGGACAATGTGTTTTCCAACACTACAAATAATTAGTATGCAAGATTTCTAGAAAAAACTGTGTGCCATTTTTTACATAACATTTTGGATCATACTCCATGATCCATCATCAGGATGATAAGCATATAGAGTGAGAAATGAAAAAGAGCAAGCAGACTTGGATATAAAAAGGAGGGGGACAAAGAGATGGGGAGGTTGGGAAGGTTGTGAGGCACACAACCTAGAAAATATATCAAATTAATGATATGAAATAAAAAAGAACAAAAAACTCAAAAGACCCAAGAATGAGAGCAATGAAACAAGATAAAATAAAAATAATTTGAAATAAACCTACAACAAAAGCAAAGAAAAAATATAAATTATAAATTATAAATAAAATAGAAAAAATAAAATCTATAAATATATCAAGTATCAGATAATAAATATATATATATATATATATGAAAAATATAATATAATATATAAATAAGAAAAAAATGATAAAAGAAAGAATAGAAAGATATATATATGAAAAATATAATATAATATATAAATAAGAAAAAAATGATAAAATAAAGAATAGAAAGATATATATATATATATATATATATATATATGATATAAAAAAAGAAGAACAAATCAAAACGAGAACAATAAGATATAAGAAAGAACAAATATCATGACCTTCAAATTTTAGAACAATAAGATATAAGAAACAAGATAAAATAATAACAAGTCATAATAAACAACAAAAGCAATGAAAAATAACATTTAAAAATTATAATACCTGGACAGTCAAGATCCCAAGAGAATTTTCACAGCCTCTAATCCACCCGAAGGCTTGACCATGTGGAATTTCATGCTCTCATGTAGAAAAGTGGTAACATTGTATATCTCCTGGGAGGTCAATAAGGGAGATGAAGTTAACTTTTGGAGTGACTCCTGGAATGGGCACCCTCCCTTGAGAGATTATCAAGAGTTGCAATCAACCATTCCAGTCTTTTCTCAGGTTTGGGGAACAAGGCTAATAGATTATGTTAATTCAATTGAACCTTGATCAGGGAGGGTATTTTGGAAAGATTTTTCTTCTTTACAAATTTCAAAAGAGCAAAAATATTTATTGAAACATATTATGGAAAGTAGATCTATATTCATATAAGAGAAAATTTATCGAGTAATATGGGCACCATCTAAAAATGGATCTTATTCAGTCAAGCAAGGATATAAAGCAATCCTCAATAGGGGTGACACTATTCAATCTCAGAGAGCATTCTCATTTTGTTGGAATAGTGTTGTCCTTCCAAAGGCGAGAAAATTCGCATGGTTAGTGATGAGGAAAAGAGCTCTAACAAGTGATCGACTGTTTAAATTAGGAATTGCAAAGTCTTTCAAGTGTGTATTGTGTGATCAAAATTTTGAGGATCATGATCATTTGTTTTTGCAATGTTCTTTTTCCCAATCTTGTTGGCTATTTATTTTGGAAAAAATGAACTATTATACTCCTCTTCTTAATACAATCTGGGATCTTTTTTCTGCCTGGCCTATGCTTTATAAAACCTCCTTCTTTGCGTGCATCTGGCAAGTTATCCCAACATTGGTAGTATGGGCCATTTGGTGGGAAAGGAATAAACTTATATTTAGGAAAACTTCCACCTCCATGCATTCTGTTCATGTTTTGATTGAAAAATCTATTTTAGAGGTAGTCAACACATGGGTTCAAGATCATAATAATGTGGGAGCAATGTTCTCATCCTGGGATAATAATATTTTGAAGAATTGGAAGCATATAATGCTTCCATTCAAAGGAAGCTTGAAACAACCACATAATGCAAAGCTGGATAGGAATTCAATTAAATGGTCTCCACCTTCAAAAGGCTTCCTGAAACTAAATTTTGATGGGGCATCTAGAGGTAATCTTGGTGTTTTAGGAGCAGGCTTTTGCATCAGGAATGAAAGAGGTATTGTCAAGGCAACCAAATCAATACACTTACCACTAGGGACCAATAATATGGAAGAATCAATGTCTCTTCTTCATGGGCTGCTTCTTGTAAGACAATTACAAATCAAATCAATACATATTGAAGGTGACTCTCTAATAGTAGTAAACGCTTGTAAAGAAAAGACTTGTTTCAATTGGGCCATGAGGTATCTTTTGCAGATTGTTTGGAAACTATTAGACGAGTTTGATGATTTCTAGATTTCACATACTTATAGGGAAGACAATGCTCTAGCAGATCGTCTTGCTAATTTAGGGTGTGATAAAAAGGAGATCTTCTTCACAGAAAATATTAATAACACTCAAGAATTAGCAAAATTAAGAGAAGTAATAGAAAAAGATTGTATTTCTTTATCTTAAGTTATTTCATCCAAGGGGTCTAGAACCTAATCCTTCAAATTTTAAACTCATATCTATTATGGATGAATTAACTTTAAAATTATATTACCAAGCTGCAAATCATTTTATCAAATGTCATCAAGATGACCTTAGATTTCAGGCAAGTGATAACACACATGTCTAATCAGTGCTTTGAGTGGCTTTGATAAGATGGATGGTAGGGATTTTGCTTCATGTCATATGGCTTACGGGCAGAGTCAAATTTGGAATAGAGGAAGTGTGGTATTATTAGCAAAGTTTCATTCCAAATTTTTTTATTGATGCATGATATTTGGAGGATGTTTTAGCATTGCTTGGAAATCTTATTCTCTATTTCTGTCAGTACAACCTTAGGACTGATCATGCCTAATAGTGTTTATTTCACATGCTTAAAATGTGGAGGTGGAAAATTTAGATTACAAAATCTGCATAAGGCATGTGCACAGACAAGAATCTTGGATATTTTTTCGTTGCAAAGGAAGATCCGAATTGTGCTTGCATTTAAAAGTTTTATCTTTTGAAAAGTCCTATGCTTGGGATTGTGGCATCGATTGAATTTATTAAGTGAAATTTTATCCAAAGCGAAGCAAAAAGTGATTTGCCTCTATGTCTTCAAAATGACCATCTGATCATTGTTTTTCTGTAGGGTTTCAAGCTAATTTGTGTTTGTAGACTACAGGCGGATGGAGTTTTGAGTGCACAACTATAGAGTTCTAGTGGTGGTATGGCCATGGGAGGAACCCTTTTCTAATTGCATCAAAAGGGACCATCTGCAAACAGTGTTCAAAGTGAATTGTTTGTCAGTTTTGAGCTACACCAAAACAATTGTTGGTGAAGAAATTCTTCACACAGACTCCCAATGAATCTTCCTAGCAAATATCCTCTTTGTCTTCTTTTCTAACATTATAGATTTGGTGCAGAACTACAACACTTTAAAGGTGATAGCAAATAAGGTTGTTTTTAGCCACTACTTGGAGGACGATGCCTTTCTGAGAGGAGTGCAATAGTATGAATTCAACTCAGGAGATGGCTTCATAGGAGGTTTGTTTTCTCGACACTTTATTCATAATAAGAAAAGATATGCAGAGGCACTACAAGGGTTCATTCTGTCAAACCTGCATGACTTTTCTTCTTTTCTAAATCAAGCACTCAACAAGTATCATTCTAAGATTCATTGGGATGAAGAATATAAGTTCAAAAGTAAATTTCATGCTATTTCTTTCCTCAAACTTCATGATTGTATTCAAGGGTTGCAAGTTTCAGGTGGTCCACTTATTCGTAGGAATAACAGACTGGTTCCTCAAGTGCTAAATATTAATATCACTGTTCACACACAAGTAGTAACAACAAGTCAAATGCAGTTTCCTTCTCAAGGTGTACAAGATGAGAAATCAGTTTTTTGTCCTTATAGGGGGGCATTAAGTTTGTTTCTTTCTAATGTAAGGAAGTCAAGTAGGGTTTGTAAATAGCTTCCAATTATTTTCACTATAGACATCCAAATTTAGACACTTAATTTATCCAAATTTATCACTTTTCATCTAAAAATCCTCTTATCTGAATTAATTAAGTAATATTACTTAATTAATACCCTTAATTCTATGAAATACCTAAGGTATTTAATTAATAATTAATCCCATTTTCATCAAATGAATTAAATAAATATGACATTTAATTCTTCACGTCATTTTCATCTAATCCTAATCCATCTCCTAATCTCTTCATTAGGGATGTGCACATGCCTAATCCTTGATTAGGATGTGTCACATCCTCCAACTTTTGCAAGGTTACTTCTAATCCTCATTAACTCCTAATTATCCTCTAATTACTAATTAGTTAAGTCTAATGAGTACCTTGGTCAACTCTCCCCATCCCCCAAGGAATTTTTAATTCCTTTTTATTCACCCTACGTTCCCCTCTTCCCCATGTGAATTTTTAATTCACATTTTTATTCCTCCTAGAATCCCCTTTTCCCATGTATCTTCTAGAATCTTTGACTTGTCACATCAAGTCACATGTGACAAAATCCCACACTTTTGGAGACCCTCTCTTATCCACTAGATTCTCCCAAGCATGTGAATTTTTTAATTCACATTTATTCCTCCAAGGAATCTTCTCATCTCCCAATGTCACTTCCAAGTTACATGTCAAGATGTGAGGGCTTGTGAGTCTCAACTCACCATAGCCCTACATCTTGACCTTGGTGGCTCAATCTCAACCATTGAATTCTCTAGAGAATTCAAATTTCTCTATAAATACCCCCTCTTCTAAGGCATTTAAAAAAAACACTTAGTCATTTGAGCAACCTTATGCTGTCATTTTGTGCACTCATTTTACAAGTATTTTTCTCTCATCTAGTCATCCATTTAGCCATTTGCATTTGCATCAAACCATCTAGTTAATCTTGCATTTAGCTACATCAATAGCCATCTAAGGAGCATACAAAGCAACCCAAATCAGGGGCCAACCAAGGAATTTGAACAACAAAGAAGGTATAATCATCTTGTAATCTTCATTTTAGCTTATTTCTTTGCTTTATCATTTCTTAGGCTAATCTTGAGGTGTACCTTTGTGTTTTCTTTTATTGCATCATTATTTTTTTTGCATATTTAGGGTTGATAAACATTTAGGATTACATTTCTGGCATGCTTGGTGGGACCCACAAGTGGGTTCCTTTATTTTACGTATGTTGTTGTTGAGATTGTTTGTAGGAACAGGTCATAGAGGGGCGACTACGCCCTCCTAGTCATTGTAGAGGGGCGACTACACCCTCTGGTTCACTTTAGAGGGGCGACTATGCCCTCCTGGTCACTACAGAGGGGCGACTACTCCCTCCTGGTCACTACAGAGGGGTGACTATGCCCTCCTAGTCATTGCAGAGGGGCGACTACGCCCTCTTGTTCACTGTAGAAAGGCGATTACGCCCTCTGTTTCTCTGCAAAAAGGTGATTATACCCTTTATTTCACCGTAGAAGAGTAACTATGCCCCTGATTAAACTTTGTTTGCTAAAATTTTATTGCAGAAGGGTGACTATGCCCATGATTAAACTTTGTTTGCTAACATTTCACTACAGAAGTTCAACTACGCCCTCTTGCTACTGCAGAAGTTCAACTACGCCCTTTTCCATATCCTATTTCTAACAAGTTTGCTGTAGCGGGGTGGATACACCCTCTTCCATATTCTATTTCTAACAAAGTTTGTTGTAGCGGGGTGGATACGCCCTCTTCCATATTCTGTTTCAAACAAGTTTGTTGTAGAGGGGCGGATACGCCCTCTTCCATATTCTGTTTCTAACAAATTTGCTGTAGAGGGGCGACTACACCCTCCTAGTCACTGCAGAGGGGTGAATTTTTCCCTCTTGGTTACTACAGAGGGGTGAATACGCCCCAAAACAACACATTTTGAGAGGTAAAACAGTTATTTTAACTTCATTTTTGCTCCTGTTTTTTGCTGTTTTCATATCCTAACCCCCTAACATTATTTTTTGCAAGGATATTTGTGTTTTTGTTAACATTTTGTAGCATATTCTTGTGTAATTGATGAAGAACGAAGGATAAAAAAAATAACATTTGCTTGCAGGGCTATCCATTTGCTTAGATTTTAAAAGCTATCCTTGTTGTTTTCGTTAATCTAAGAAAATAGTTTAATTAGGGGAGGTAATATCCATTGTTTGTTGTGTCTATCTTTTTGGTGTTACCCAAAGGGGGCATTAGTTTTTTTTCACTTTCCCCTTGCACTTCTTGTGAGCTTGGGGAGTAGTTGGAAATGATTAGTGTCTTCTTTATAGTGGGACCTGCTTGGGGATTTCATCACCCCAAGGGACGATCCCAACCACACGTACCAACGGGGTATATAAAGGGGGGAGAGTGAATGTTGTACCTCAATCCAGTTGGGTCATAATTGATAGTGCGTCGAAGCTAGGGTGATACTTAGACGTGAAGAGTTGGTCTGAGCCCTTCAATATTTCACTGGGGTTCCTGACTCATGCTTGTGACGGGCTTGTATTCACAGTTGTGCCTCACATACCGAGAGGATATCGACGACTCCCTAGACACCTTGCGCCTCCTAGATTAAGACCTTTATTAGCCATACCCTTAATACTAATCGTAGGATTGTGCTTGCTTGAAAGTGCTTTCATATGATAAACCAGTAAAATTTTTGACAAATTGACCTTATTGTTGTCATTTTAAGTCCTTGCCATAGTCATTTTCATCAAAACCAAGTGTAATACCCCCATGTTGTTGATACTTTAGCTACTACTTGTTACTCTTATGTGTTAGCGTGATACTGGTTTGTGAAGGTGATTAGCTCACCGTCTTGGTGTGTGGATGCATAGTTAGATTGATTGAGGATTGTGTTACTTCAATTTATGACATTAAGATTACATTGGTGTGTGATGTTTAATTAGATTCAATAATATGGTTTGATGCAGTGATTTCATAATTTAGTTAACGATGTGATCAATTAGTTAGAAATGTTATTTCATCATTGATATTATAATTGTTTGTATAGTTTTAGTGAGAGGATAGTGTAGCATCACTCATTTACGAGTGCACTGCTACGCTGCAATTCCTTCTCACAGTGTAATGCTTTAATTATATATATATAGACATGTACACGACCTTGTTTGTATGCAGGGATTGCAGGTATAGAGTCTCGATTCCACCTGCTTCGGCAGGATAGGGCGAGCATCAAAATAAACTTAACGGGATTGATGTTAAAAAAAAGGAGTGGTTAGGAAAGTGTTCCTGTCCCAAGTTCGTCTTCTATGAGTCCATTGTTGTCTTTGTTTCTATTCGTCCTTGTTTGTAAATGTGTTCGTGTTGATTAACATTTTAGTTTGAGATTTAATTAATTTTTAATTAAGTGTGATTTAACTAATTTTGGGTATGTGTGATCAATTATATATTTAATTGATGGAGTTTTATTGAGTTATATTTTCTATTTAAGGAATAGTTTAAATAAAATAAATTTTACTTTGTTGATATTTTAAAATGTCTTATTGCTTTTGCATTTTTGAGTTAATTAAATAGTTTATTAAGCTATAATGTTAATAAAAGAAAAATATAATAATTTAAAATAAAATATAAATAAATGAATAAACTTGATTTTTAAAATTATTAAATTTTCTTTTATTGGATTT
>VDFB02016787.1:0-38686 GCA_007258455.2 Sequoia sempervirens | reverse complement strand
ATTTGTAGTTAGATATGGTATTTCCTCTTTCAATTGATTCTTTTTAATTCCTTTTAAAGAAAATTTCCAGAAGAAATTCTATGTAGTTATGTCATGCTATTCTGTGAAATTAATTTGTGCATAGTGAATATTTTAATCCCTGAGCAAATTGTTTATTTTCCATCTGTATGGAAATATTCAAAAAAAAATATATATATAAAAAATAAATAAAAATAAAAATATGAAAATTTTATATATAAAAATTTTATTAAGTGGAGGGGATGGTACCGTGCCCCTACCCTGCTTGATATCGAAATTCTTCAAGAATTGCTTGCACCGGCAATCTTTGGATTATTTATACATGATCCTTGAAATTGCGTCCTCCCCTATGGGGAGGTATGCAGCTCCCAAGTGGGACTTGCTTTTCAAAAAAAATAAAAATAAAAATTATTTACTATATATATATATATTGGTTTTTTTTTAATTTTGTAATCCAAAATTTTAAGGTTATTAAATTAAATTTATATATATATATGTATGTGTGTATATATGTATATATAGTTTGTATATATATATAGAATGATATATATGATTTATTTGTAGAATATTATATTCATGATAGTAATTCAAAACAATTTTATATTTTCTTATTTGAAAATTAGGAGTTAATGATTTATTGATTTTATTTGAATGTTTTCAATTAGTGAAACAAATTGAGGAAATTAGTGGTTTGATCTTTGTAAAGAAGATTCTCGTTGTGCGCTATTGTTGTATGAGTTGTGGACTTATGTTATTAATCGGTTTCTTTGACTTTGAGTAAATGATTTATTTATTTTATGGAGCTCATTATTGAGTCTCTTGAGTTGAGTTAACTACATGAGTTTTCCTGCGATAGGTTATAATCATGTGTAGAATTTTGAGTTAGTTTTCCTTTCATAAGGGATAGGGTTATTGTTAAACTTCCAAAGGTTTTTGAATTGGTTGTTTAAAGTATTGGGGCTTCTATGTCTGAATCTTGATTCCATTTTCTTTATGGTTGTAACCTCGTGTTTACCTTGAGTTGCATTATTTTGTGTAAGTTATTGAGTCATATGATTATGCGAGATGGGTTGCCTCGCGATTGTTTATTCTATGTTTAGAGAACTTGAGAGTACAATTCTTTGATCTTGTTACATGTTAGGGGTTCTAGAGAGAGTGGCTCTATGTGGGCGTCAGCGCACAAAGGGGGGTGTTAGGATAACCCACATTAGAGTTAGTGTAAAAAGTGAAAACCTAACTAATAAATTAGGGGATGGGTAGTTAAATAATAAAAGATAAATATAGATTCCTCGCTCACTTGTTAGGGCTTCCAAAGACTAAAGGTGGCCGAGAAGGCCATGGTTGGCATAATCGTGATCTCGTTTCCACGAGTAATGCATGATTCCGCATGAGTCACCCTATGGGGCGGCGCCTTGAAATAGGCAGTCATGATAACCATAGATGGAGGTGGCACCTTGTGATAGGATGTCAGGATAATCCACGAAGGCCATGCGATGACACTCTCCTCTAGCGATCCCCTTAGTTGTTTTAACTGGAATCCTGTAGAAGTGGTCTATTGATGAGTTGGTGATTTGTTGTTATGTTTTGGAAGTGGTTTATTGTTATTAATTGGTGTATATTGTTGTCGTGTTTTGTTAGTAGAATTTTGTTGTTATGTTTTCTATGTGTGTGAATTCTCTTTCCATGTTTGGAGTTGAGTTTTATGTGTTACTTTAGACATCTTGGTCGGGAATCCTTTCTTAACTACTCCTAGCACGGGGGTGGTCAGGTGGAACGTTCTTCGCACCCCGTTGGGTTTCCCATTCAACAGTCTTACCTTCAGTGCAGAGATTGTGGTGACAGTTTGTTCTAGATTTATGTTCCTTCAGATGTATACATTTGTACTTAATTCATATCATGTAAATTATATTGTAACTCTCCCATGTGTTGGGATAATGTATTTTGTAACTTGGATAATTGTTATTGATATTTAATTTGTAAAATGATGTATTGTATTATCACACTTGTAATTCAAACTTTATTCATGGATGTAATTATACTTGGTGTTGTATTATATTTGATCTTCTAAGTTCTATTTATTTCCAAGATGAATGGCTTAGGAAATCTTGTATAGCATCCTTATGGTTCATTCTTGGGTAAATGCTTATCATTATATCAATGTTTATATGTGAACTTATATTAGTAGAAACGAATGTTGAATTGATCAAATTCGATAATGGGTAGATTACGTAATGTCTCTTCATGCACCCCAAGGGAATTAGGTGTTTAGTTTGTAATTGTATATGATGGTAGTTGCAATTTAGTTAACATAGTACTTTTACTTTATATATATATATTTTTAAAATTTGTTGTGTACTTAGTTGTCCTTTGGGGTTTGCGCGATGGGGTGTTACAGCTTGGTATCAGAGCCAGGTTTGCAAACACTGGGTACTCTAGGTAGTTGAGTCCATTAGGAAACCTTGCGTAACTCTTGATCTGACATAACTCAATTGTTGTGCAGGATCATGCTTAGGGGTAGAGGTCGTGGCCAGAGAAGAGGCCGAGGTGGTGGCCGTGGGGCCAACCGCCAAAGTCCATCACTTTCGAGCTCACATTATTCTAAGCATGAGGAACTACAGAGTTCCCAAAACAATCTAATAGGAGGTGGTGGTCAGAAACCAGAACAACCTGGTCTAGGTGGTCAGTTGTAACATCTGTTAGAGGAGATATTGGGTCGTCTAGGCCCTAGGTAGGAAGGGGAACAAAGATTGGATAGAGGAAGGGAGAGATCCCCTAGACATGGGGAAAACATAGCTAAGCAAGAGACAGTAGTGGTAGGTCATATGAGGGACCTATTGAGAGCACGACCCCCTACTTTTGATGGATTTGGTGGGGGTCTAGAGGTAGAGACTTGGTTGATCGATTTGGATAGATGCTTTGCGATGCATCCCTACGGAAGTAACACTAGGGCTAGGTGCGCTATCATGCACCTCAGAGGTTTTGCTTCCACTTGGTGGAGGCTGGAGGAGCAGAAATTGCACATTGACATCAATATGGTTACTTGGGAGTTATTTATGGAGAGGTTCAGGGTCTGATTTCTTTTTGATCACTGGAGGCAGCGTAGAGCTGACAAGTTCCATGAATTAAGACAGATGACTATGACCGTAGAACAATATGAGCATCATTTTTATGAGCTCAAGTAGTATACTGGTATCGGAAATGATGAGGCCATGTTAGTGCAACATTTTGTTAGGGACTTAAATGCCTGTATCAGCGGTGGTGTTTGTGTCTTCGAGCTAAAGACGATGGAGGTGGTGGTTGAGAAAGCCCGCCTTGTGGAAGAAAATTTGGCTATGGCTTTAGGAGGACACACGAGAGTACAGATTGGCAATGCTCTAGTTTCAGGTTTTAGTTCTTGAGGTGGACAGCTTCAGGCTACAGGGACTTCTAGGAACTTTCGGGCACCCTCTAAGGGTGGTCTACAACAACAGAAACAACATAATTCACAAAGGAATAAGAATACTCAGCCTCAGTAGGGTGTTAGTTCTTAGTCTGCAGCTAGTGGAGGTAGTTTTCCTTAGTCTAGTGTACCTCTAGGTGATAGAGGATTCAGAAGGAGTATAGAATGTTTTACTTGTGGTCAACAGGGACACATTGCTCGTCAGTGTCCTCAGAAGGGAACTTCTGGGTTTAGTTTGAGATCGGCGGCTTCAGAGTCGACAGTGGGAGATGTAGGCAAGTCACATAAGGTGTTTATTGCGGTGGATAACCACCAAGTCGAGCACCAGGGTGCAGTTGAAGTTTTTGGTGGAGGACTGGCATCGTTCTTTGGAAACCATGCATGTCTGTCTATGTTGGGAGTTGACCCTCAGAGGTTGAGACGTTGACCGGGTACTAGTCCAGTAGGACCCTAGTGGCGAGTCTTCCATTTCTTGGGAGGACGTATTCTAGATGTGTGTGTTATCTATTTTCTGTTTGTAGACTTCCTAGAGTAAGTATGATCCTAGGGGGGGGAAAGGATGTTGTACCCTCCATTTTACTTATATTTGTTGATAGTATGTTTCACTTTGATTGACACCAATACCTTATTTTGATGTATTTGATCGTTGACTGTAGAGCGGTGGTGGATTTATTGTTTGGTTGATTTGTTGCATTGGATATTGCATTTGTTGTTAGATGATACATTTCTTAGTGATTATGTTATATGGCTATTTTGTGGTGTTCTTTAATGATATATATATTGTGTTATTGTGAGTTTTGTGTTGTTATGGTGTTTCTTGTGTGTTGGTATATAAACTAAAACCTATTATGTGGTGTTTTCCAGGATGAAGATAAGGAAAACACCTCAGAAGAAGGTTTGGGACCCGATTGTCAAATGGTTATGGAAAATCAGACTTAGGTATGATTATTCCAAATGCTCCGTGCTTTTGAATTTTGAGACTTTCACGGAAGCTCTGAGGAGACTTCGTTGTGAAAGGAAGGAATGGATTCCTTCCAGTAGGGAGGTCGTTAAGGCTGCTAGCCTAGCGAACTAGGAAACCATTTTATTAATCTTGGCATGTTTTCTTTTGTTTATCGGCTTCCTGGAGTAAGCCATGTTCTAGGGGGGGAGGATGTAATACCCCCATGTTGTTGATACTTTTGCTACTACTTGTTACTCTTATGTGTTAGCGTGATACTGGTTTGTGAAGGTGATTAGTTTACCGTCTTGGTGTGTGGATGCATAGTTAGATTGATTGAGGATTGTGTTACTTCAATTTATGACATTAAGATTACATTGGTTTGTGATGTTTAATTTGATTCAGTAATATGGTTTGATGCAGTGATTTTGTAATTTAGTTAACGATGTGATCAATTAGTTAGAAATGTTATTTCATCATTGATATTATAATTGTTAGTATAGTTTTGGTGAGAGGACAGTGTAGCATCACTCGTTTATGAGTGCACTGCTACGTTGCAATTCCTTATCACAATGTAATGCTTTAATTATATATATATAGACATGTACATGACCTTGTTTGTATGCAGGGATTGCAGGTATAGAGTCTCGATTCCACCCGCTTCGGCAGGACAGGGCAAGCATCAAAATAAACTCAACGGGATTGATGTTAAAAAAAAAGAGTGGTTAGGAAAGTGTTCCAGTCCCAAGTTCGTCTTCTGTGAGTCCATTGTTGTCTTTGTTTCTATTCATCCTTGTTTGTAAATGTATTTGTGTTGATTAACATTTTAGTTTGAGATTTAATTAATTTTTAATTAAGTGTGATTTAACTAATTTTGGGTATGTGTGATCAATTATATATTTAATTGATGGAGTTTTAAGTTAATTGTAGTTTAGCTAATTGAGTTATATTTTCTATTTAAGGAATAGTTTAAATAAAATAAATTTTACTTTGTTGATATTTTAAAATGTCTTATTGCTTTTGCATTTTTGAGTTAATTAAATACTTTATCAAGCTATAATGTTAATAAAAGAAAAATATAAATAAATAAAATAAAATATAAATAAATGAATAAAATTGATTTTTAAAATTATTAAATTTTCTTTTATTGGATTTGTACAAGTAGTGGGGAAATTAATGAGTTTTGGTTGGGGAAATTATTCCTGGAAAGAAAAGAGGCATGGGTAACAGAAGTTGTTTACGGGAAAATTTTTTTTTGGCCGAGAAGAGTGGGGAAGCTCTATGTGAATTTTTTTTTGGTTTTCTATTGAATGCTTGTGTAAGAAATTTTAGAAAAGGCCGCAAGAGTTTCAGTCGTTATATTTGTTAGCTGGAGGTGAAGCTTCTGAGAAGAGTTTCATAGCTGGAGGCTTCCGTGGCAAAGCTTGGTTCAATTTTTACTTCTACAGCCTACAGGAAACAGGTTCCTTTCAGTTTTCATTTTGTTTTGAATTCTTTCCTGTATTAAAAAGATTGTTTGTTTGTGTATAAAGTTTGTCTGTACTTTTGTTGAATTTAGAAGCTTTTCTGTAGAGAATATTGTTCCCGGTTGCTGCCGTTAAAATTGTGTTGCCTCTGTAGAAAAATTACACAACAAATTAGAGAATCTAATTAAATGCTCTCAAGAAACAATAGAAAAAAAAGAAAACCTCTGTAGATTTTAATCCAAAACCCCGCTATTGAACAGAGGAAATTTAGAAAATATTTGTGCAAGGAAAATTGTGAAAAACTCATGCAATTTAAAAGCTATTGTACAATTTTTATATTATTTGTAGTTAGATATGGTATTTCCTCTTTCAATTGATTCTTTTTAATTCCTTTTAAAGAAAATTTCCAGAAGAAATTCTATGTAGTTATGTCATGCTATTCTATGAAATTAATTTGTGCATAGTGAATATTTTAATCCCTGAGCAAAATGTTTATTTTCCATCCTTACAAAAATATTCAAAAAAAATATATATAAAAAATAAATAAAAATAAAAATATAAAAATTTTATATATAAAAAAATTTATTAAGGAAGTGGAGGGGACGGTACCACCATACCCCCCTACCCTTGCGTAGCCCTTGAGGATTGCGCACAACAGTCAAAGGATTGCTGCACCAACAGTCCTTTGGACTACTATACGCAGTCCCTTGGGAGTTGCGTCCTCCCCTATGGGGAGGTACGCAGCTCCCAAGTGGGACTTGCTTTTCAAAAAAATAAAAATAAAATTTATTTACTGTATATATATATATATATTTTGTTTTTTTTTTAAATTTTGTAATCCGAAATTTTAAAGTTATTAAATTTAATTTATTTTAATATATATATATGTATGTATGTGTATATATATGTATATATAGTTTGTATATATATATATAGAATGATATATATGATTTATTTGTAGAATATTATATTCATGATAGTAATTCAAAACGATTTTATATTTTCTTATTTGAAAATTAGGAGTTAATGATTTATTGATTTTATTTGAATGTTTTCAATTAGTGAAACAAATTGAGGAAATTAGTGGTTTGATCTTTGTAAAGAAGATTCTCGTTGTGCGCTATTGTTGTATGAGTTGTGGACTTATGTTATTAATTGGTTTCTTTGACTTTGAGTAAACGATTGATTTATTTTATGGAGCTCATTATTGAGTCTCTTGAGTTGAGTTAACTACATGAGTTTTCCTGCGATAGGTTATAATCATGTGTAGACTTTTGAGTTAGTTTTCCTTTCGTAGGGGATAGGGTTATTGTTAAACTTCCAAAGGTTTTTGAATTGGTTGTTTAAAGTATTGGGGCTTCTATGTCTGAATCTTGATTCCATTTTCTTTATGGTTGTAACCTCGTGTTTACCTTGAGTTGCATTATTTTGTGTAAGTTATTGAGTCATATGATTATGCGAGATGGGTTGCGTCGCGATTGTTTATTCTGTGTTTAGAGAACTTGAGAGTACAATTATTTGATCTTGTTACATGTTAGGGGTTCTAGAGAGAGTGGCTCTATGTGGGCGTCGGGGCACAAAGGGGCTGTCAGGATAACCCACATTAGAGTTAGTGTAAAAAGTGAAAGCCTAACTAATAAATTAGGGGATGGGTAGTTAAATAATAAAAGATAAATATAGATTCCTCGCTCACTTGTTAGGGCTTCCAAAGACTAAAGGTGGCCGAGAAGGCCGTGGTTGGCATAATCGTGATCTCGTTTCCACGAGTAATGCACGATTCCGCATGAGTCACCCTATGGGGCGGTGCCTTGAAATAGGCAGTCAAGATAACCATAGATGGATGCGACACCTTGTGATAGGATGTCAGGATAATCCATGAAGGCCATGCGATGAAACTCTCCTCTAGCGATCCCCTTAGTTGTTTTAACTGGAATCCTGTAGAAGTGGTCTATTGATGAGTTGGTGATTTGTTGTTATGTTTTGGAAGTGGTTTATTGTTATTAATTGGTGTATATTGTTGTCGTGTTTTGTTAGTAGAATTTTGTTGTTATGTTTCCTATGTGTGTGAATTCTCTTTCCATGTTTGGAGTTGAGTTTTATGTGTTACTTTAGATGTCTTGGTCGGGAATCCTTTCTTAACTACTCCTAACACAGGGGTGGTCGGGTGGAATGTGCTTCGCACCCCGTTGGGTTTCCCATTTAGTAGTCATACCTTCAGTGCAAAGATTGTTGTGACAGTTTGTTCTAGATTTATGTTCCTTTAGATGTATACATTTGTACTTAATTCATATCATGTAAATTATATTGTAACTCTCCCATGTGTTGGGATAATGTATTTTGTAACTTGGATAATTGTTATTGATATTTAATTTGTAAAATGATGTATTGTATTATCACACTTGTAATTCAAACTTTATTCATGGATGTAATTATACTTGGTGTTGTATTATATTTGAGCTTCTGAGTTCTATTTATTTCCAAGATGAATGGCTTAGGAAATCTTGTATAGCATCCTTATGGTTCATTCTTGGGTAAATGCTTATTGTTATATCAATGTTTATATGTGAACTTATATTAGTAGAAACGAATGTTGGATTGATCAAATTCGATAGTGGGTAGATTACGTAATGTCTCTTCGTGCACCCCAAGGGACTTAGGTGTTTAGTTTGTAATTGTATATGATGGTAGTTGTAATAGTTAACATAGTACTTTTACTTTATATATATATTTTTTAAAAATTTGTTGCGTACTTAGTTGTCCTTTGGGGTTTGCGCGACGGGGTGTTAGACCAAGTCTCTGTTAGCTGTAGTGGGGAAAATTTTCCCTCCTATTTACTACAGTGGGGAAAATTTTCCCTCCTGTTTACTGAATTTGGGCGAATTTGCCCTCCTGAACAGTGAAAATTGCCCTGTTTAGCTCCGTTTAGTCTCTAAACCATTGTTTAATCATTCCAAACCTTTATTTAATCATTCCAGACCTCTATTTTATCATTCTAAACCTCTGAAACCCCCGTTTGATCATTCTAAACCTCCATTTTATCATTCTAAACCTTTGTTTAGCTATTCCAAAGCTTCGTTTAACCATTCCAAATATCTATTTGACCAAGTAGTCTTTCATCCCTTTCAATTCCCCATTCACTCATTTCAAGTAATCTTTCATTCATTCCAAGCATTCATCTCCTCATTCTGAGAGTTATTCATCCTTTCTAATCAATTGTTTACTCGTTTCAAGCTTTCCTTTCCATGATCTGAGACTCGTTCATCCATTCTAAGAAATCGTTTACTAGTTCTGAGTGCTTGTTCATCCACCCCTATCATTCATTTTCCAATCCGATCATCTATTTCCTAAATTTGATTATCTAACACCCTGTTCCAATCCCCTGTCTCTTCATTCTAACAACCTGTTTACCCACTTAGAAAGTCCAAAAGTAGTAGGGGAAAATTTTCCCTGCAGAAGGGAAAATTCACCCCTCTGTGAGGGTAGATTCACCCCAGAAGGGAAAATTCACCCCTCTATGAGAGTAGATTCACCCCAGAAGGGAAAATTTTCCCCTCTGTGAGGGAAAATTCACCCCTCTACTGCAAAAAATTGGCAAATAGACAATAAATAGATCCAATTCCAAAATTCGACTGGCTGAACCAATCCCATCATATCCTTCAATCCAATCCTAATCTGAGCTTTAATCTAATCCCAATCTAAGCTTTGGTCCATTCAAATCATATTGATACATCATCCTCAAGCATCTATAGGTTACACATCCCTTGTCGTTTTCTCAATCCAAATCTTCTAAACTTTGTTTGAAGTTATTATCCAAATTGACCTAGGTGTTCGAATCTAATCATCATCATCAACACCTGCTTAAGATTGTCATCCATCCTAAGTTAATCATCATTGTTGGCCCGATCAATTCACCTTCAATCTCAAGGTGGATTTGGTGTTGTAATCATCCGTTCATCCTTTAAATCCAATCAATCAATCACCTAGGGTAATCTTTGAATGAGGTTTTCCAATTCCTTAAATCATCCTATCTGATCCATCATTTGATCTTATCAATCATCAATCAATCTTATCGAATCCAATCCAATCACATCCTTATCCAATCACCTTCGACCCAATCAATCTACTTCCATCTTGAGGTAGATTCAGTGTCATAATCATCCTTTGATAATCAACTCCAATCATTAGAATCTATCCCATCCCATTATCTAATCATCCTAATTTGAGCTTTAATCCAATCACAATTTGAGTTTTAGTCCATTTCCATTCAAAATATTTGATCCATCCTATTTATCCTTTCATCATCATGAATCCTTGTCCTCCATCAATAGTAGTCAAGAGAATCCCTAATTACGTCGATGACAATAATGAAAGTCTTGTTGATCAAGAAGTATACGACATAGATCGCCTTGACATTGTCATCACTAGTAAACTTTCTCCACCCACTTCCCAAAATCCAATCACTCCTTCGAGCTATCCCATTATGTCTTCATCCATGCCTAATCATGATCCTTATGCTACCTTTGACATGGGATAGCTAGCATCTTTGCCATCCCTATATTCGTCATGTCCTTCATATACATCATCCTCTTATCCTAATCTGCCATCCCAATACCCTTATTACCATCTCCCATCCATGTCCCCCTATCCTAATCCTCTTTCCAAGTATTCCCAAACTAATCCTATATCCACCCCCTTTTACATTAATCCTACATCCATGTCTCCTCATCCTAATCCACTACCCCAGTACCTTTATTATAATCCATCACCCACATTCTCTTTTCCTTCTACACCACCCATATCCTCTTGGCCTAATCCACTGTCCATGTCCCCCTATCCTAATTCACCCCTCCAATATCCCTACCTTAACCCTTCATCCAATCCTAATCCTCCACCTACTCCTAGTCCTCTATCTACTCCTAGTCCTCCATCTACTCCTAGTCCTCCATCTATTCCCAATGCTACATCCAATCCCATTCCTCCATCTAGCCCTAGTCCACCAATACATAATCCCTCATCCATTTCTACCACCCCAGCCAAGCCAACCATATGCAAGTCTCTCATTTTAGAAGTTCTCTGAGGACTCATGACAAAGAAGCCATCCCTAACTCCACATCTTGAAGTCATGGAACCATGCCATCCCAATCCATCATCCACGATCACTAGTGATGATACCCTTTTCCATACCACACCTATCATTGTTGTTACCTCCCCTAACACTACTCAAACCTTTGAAACCATCAAACCCACTGAATCCATTGAACCCCCATCTCCTACTCCGAGAGCCACTAAATCCATCAAAGACAACCAAGTCCAATCCACTCCCTCTACTCCTAGATCCACCCAATCCATCAAAAATACCAAAATACAATCCACTCCTCCCACTCCTAGTAGTACTGAAACCCATTTCCATGAACCTCATGAATCCTCCCTACTTCCATCTCCCCCACTTGAAGAGTCCCTCCAACACTCTGTTATCATGCCATCCACACAAGATGAGTCATGCCAAGAGTTTGATCCAAAGCATACCACCATATCCCCTCCTCCACATCAAGATCTCGCAATCCCATCCAATCCATCTCAAGCTCATAGTCCTTCATCCATTATGACCCATGATCCCCTTGACACTCTAGATCCAATCACTCCATCACACAAGCCCTTATCACCTGCTGCCACGAATCCCGATCCTATCATATCACCTAATTCCTCTCTTGATCCCTTACCACTTACTTTGCCTAATCAAGATGCTGCTACCCCATCATCTCCATCTCATGATCCTTCATCGTCTCCTAAAACTACTATCCCCTCACCACTTGTATATCCCCTTGGTACTCTCACATTCTTCCATGGTGGTCTCCTTGAAGAAGAAAAACATAGCGTATATACCACCCATCATCCTCCACCTAATGATGGACTCGCATCATGTTTTCAGAATAACAAAAATCCTATCATGGATCGAATGCTCAAGAACATGAACTATCAAGGAAAAGGTTTAGGCCTTCATAAGCAAGGTATTTTAGAGCCCATCCAGGTCAAAGAATAATTTTGTATGTGAGGTATTGGACCTAGTTCCCAAGACTCACAATCTAACGATGTTGGTACAAGCTCTATATGTCCTCAATGAGCCCCTTCTTCCAAAATAAATATAAGCTCTTCCCATCACTCCACCGGATCATATGCTTCCATCCCTCCTCCATCATATCACCTCAAGACAACCGCCCATATTCCTCCTTCATCTACTCCATCCATTTTGGGTCCTTACATCCCTCCATCCACCATCTCCCATCCTTCATCTACTCCATCCATCTTAGGTCCTTATGTCTCTCACCCACTATGTCTGTTTTAGGCCCTTATATCCCAAAATCACCTCCTCCATCTCGTCCTATTTGTCCTTTCATCCATCCACCACCTATCCATGTAACCCATCATAAACATCCCAATCTCATGTCCCCTAATCAAGATCAACAAAGGAACATACCCGCACATCCTCCATCCACATATAATCCTCAAAATCCTACCACCATCATTCCACACCATCCTTCTCCTTACACCCATCCCATTGCTATTAAAATCACTTTGGATGCCAAAATAAAAATGCATCAATCTAAACATCCACATGAATCTAAAGCTAAATGGCATGTTGAAGAAAAGAAAAATAAAATCCAAAATCAAAATCAAATCCGTAGCCCGCAAAGGTCCACCAAAGCAAAGATCAAAACCATGTGGATCCCAAAGAAAAAAGATGCAACACGTTCAAATGAAAAATATGTAACAACATCCAAAAGCTAATCATTTTCATCCACCCTCTCCTAAATCAGTTTTGGGTCCCTATGTTCTGAAATTCACTATCCCATCTCCTCCATTATCCCCACATTCTCCATCCATTAATGCTCTTATCATTTCACATCCATCACCGTATGTGCCAATGTTGGTCTTGAACTCACCACCCCGTCACACACCTATCCCATCATTCTATCCATACCCTTTCCAACATCCCATCCATTATTCCACACACCTCCCCCATCAAATCCCTCTAATACATGCCCTTGCATAATTCCTCCATTGTCATAACTAAGGTTGTACCAACATCCAATATCGCTTCAAATATAGGCTCTTAATACTTCGTATGGAATTTGATGCTTGATTCCTTCATCCATATCCTTATCACATGTCTTCCACATCCACTTATCCACCTCCCTATACTTATCCATCTCCACCTACATTCTATCCAAAAATCCAAAATATATATACAAAAAAAATAGAAAAAACAAAAAATGGTCAATAAAATAAAATAAAATAGGAAAGAGAAATCCTTCATCCAATGGTGAAAACTTGGAAAAAAAGCTTCGCGGATAAGTACCATGATGAAAACCTAGAAAATAGGCGTCATGCATAAATCCCCATCTGTCCTTTTCCACACTTGGGGGCAGCTTCCTGATATGCATTCCCTCCATCCACTATGCTTCCAACTACGCTCCCGTCTTCCTGCTATGCATCCTCTTCATTCATCCCCTCAATCCCACCTATCTTCTATGTCCTACCATCATATCCCATTTATCTCCCATCCCTCCATCCTTGTTATGATCTTGATCAAAATAGGTGCACCTATCTATGCATGCTTTGGACACCTCTTGGTATACATTCCCTTCATTTGTGCTCTATCGTATTCCTTAGTCACCCATCCTATCCTCCTCTAGTTATCTCCTTTATCTTACCATCCACTCATCTTCCATCCCTCATGCCTCATCATACATGACATATGTAGAGTGGGGGCATCTACTTCCTTTGTGACATAGTCCTTGGAGACATCATCTATCATAACATCCCTTCATCTCCCTATCCATCTATCATAGCAGCCCTTCCATCTCCCCATCCTTATCTTCCTATCCATCTATCCTAGCATCCCTTTCATATCCCAATCCTTATCTTCCTATCCATCCAAAAAACCCCTTCCATCCCCCATCCCTATCTCTCTATCCATCCTTTCATCTTTATCCTCATCCCATCTCACAATCTCTTGTCATCGATATTTGGCTATAGGCCTCCCTCCATGCAACCCAATGCCATTTATCTCATCTCCATCACTTTTGCTTCTTTTACACATCTTTTCAATCTCCTATCCTTTCTCATCATTCATCTCTCTATCATATCATCCTACCAATTCATTTTGATGATTTGGACCACTATCCCATTCCCGAGCTTCGTGTGATCACCATCATCCTATCCAATCCAACGGGTCTATCCTATCTCATCGTATCGGTCCCATCATTTTATCCCCTTATCAGTGATCATCTTGCCATTATTTATCCATCATTTATCTTTGATATTTTGTCGAACTATGTTGCCCTTGTTCTTTCACGTAGGCAAGGTCAATCATTTGATCCACCCCAGGGGCTCTGTCCGTCCACTCCTTTATCATCTATCATCGATATTTTCTTTTTTCCCTCTAGTCCTTGTCATCCACCATCAGTCTTCATTGTCCTCTTTATACTTTTATCCATGGTTAATCGACAACCTTTTATCGAACTACAAGGGCTCTATGCTTTCACGTAGGCAAGGCTAATCTTTGATTAGTTCTTGAGCCCCTAGGTCTTTAGGGTGTGTTAGTCTCATGTCTTGTCTCCCTTGTGTCATGTCATCAAGCTATGCCCTTATCTAGCTAGTTCTTAACAAACGAGATCCACTCGTATCATGAGATCCAATCCGTTATGAATATCCTACGTCATATCGATCTTTTAGTTTAGTATCCATCATCGGTCTCAATAGGATGCATCCTTCCTAACAGACTTCATCAATCCCATCCACCCCCTTGATCCTATGGAAAAGGACGTTTGAATTTGATTGTGATCTTTTGATGCTTTTAGCTTTTTTTAATCATTTGAGCTCCCTATCATCACTTGTTAGGGCTGCCTTGATCCATCATATCATGGTGTGCTTTGACTGGTACACATAGGGGCATATCTTGATCTTTTGTTTGTTTGTGTCTTCTTGGTTGTCCCACATAGTACCCACCAAGATCCTTGTGGTCTTGTGCTACATTGGGGAATCCTCGTGTACTTGTGGATATTCCAATACCTGGCCTGACCAAAGTCATGGTGACTTTGGGGTGTTGGGATATCCTTCCTGTCTATTGTGTAAGTTTCATGCATTAGACACTAATCTGCCTTGGTTCCACATACCCTGGCACTTGGTGTCTTATGCTATAGAAAAAATCAGTGCTCTGAAGATGGAAAATTGCATTAGGATTGCATTTCATCTTCCCTACCCATGCATTTATCCTTCATCAATCTCCCTCTCCTATCCATCCGATCTTTTATCATAATCTCTTTAATCATCATCATCATCCTCAGGATGTATCCTTCCCTATCCTTTAGCGGTGTTTTGGGATGCATCCTTCCCTCATCAATACCACTCCTTAGGATGTATCCTGACCTATCCTCGTGTTGCTTTAGGATCTCTCATTCCCTCATAGATAACACTCCATCCATCATCAACCCCTTTTGGCTTGTAGCTTGCCATGGGCAACATCACCTTAAATCCATTTGTGCTTCATCCATCTCCTACCGCTTATCATTCCACTCCTTTGCATCATATTCTTCATCTCCCCTTGCATCATCTCATCCATTTCAGGAGCACACTTGTGTTCTCTTGAACTCGCATGTCTTCTCGAGGGGGAATCCTCAATCCCTAATCTTCATCTTGACCCCCATCTTTTGAATGACTAGGGCATCTTTTCCAATCTAACTGTCTTCTTTCAGGTTCTATGTTCTAATATTATTTAAAATGATGCTACTTCATAACACCATCTCAAAGAGGGGAAAAATGTAGACATCCAAAATTGGACACTTAATTTATCCAAATTTATCACTTTTCATCTAAAAATCCTCTTATTTGAATTAATTAAGTAATCTTACCTAATTAATACCCTTAATTCTGCCAAATCCCTAAGGTATTTAATTAATAATTAATCATCTTTTCATCAAATGAATTAAATAAATATGATATTTATTTAATTCTTCACATGTCATTTTCATCTAATCCTAATCCATCTCCTAATCTCTTCATTAGGGATGTGCACATGCCTAATCCTTGATTAGGATGTGTCACATCCTCCAACTTTTGCAAGTTGGCTTCTAATCCTCATTAACTCCTAATTATCCTCTAATTACCGATTAGTTAAGTCTAATTTTTTACCTTGGTCAACTCTCCCCATCCCTCAAGGAATTTTTAATTCCTTTTTATTCACCCTACGTTCCCCTCTTCCCCATGTGAATTTTTAATTCACATTTTTATTCCTCCTAGAACCCCCTTTTCCCATGCATCTTTTATAATCTTTGACTTGTCACATCAAGTCACATGTGACAAACTCCCACATTTTTTGAGACCCTCTCTTATCCACTAGATTCTCTCAAGCATGTGAATTTTATAATTCACATTTATTCCGCCAAGGAATCTTCTCATCTCCCAATGTACTTCCAAGTTACATGTCCTTACACATCACTTATCCCTTCCACCTCACTTCATCATCATTTTATCCTTGGCCATCTCACATTCCACATGTAAAGATGTGAGGGCTTGTGAGTCCTCAACTCACCATATCCCTACATCTTGACCTTGGTGGCTCAATCTCAACCATTGAATTCTCTAGAGAATTTAAATTTCTCTATAAATACCCCCTCTTCTAAGGCATTTAAAAAAAACACTTAGTCATTTGAGCAACTTTATGCTGTCATTTTGTGCACTCATTTTACAAGTATTTTTCTCTCATCTAGCCATCCATTTAGCCATTTGTATTTGCATCCCACCATCTAATTAATCTTGCATTTAGCTACATCAATAGCCATATAAGGAGCATACAAAGCAATCCAAATCAAGGGCCAACAACGGAATTTGAGCAGCAAAGAAAGTATAATCATCTTGTAATCTTCATTTTAGCTTATTTCTTTGCTTTATCATTTCTTAGGCTAATCTTGAGGTGTACCTTTGTGTTTTCTTTCATTGCATATTTAGGGTTGATAAACATTTAGGATCACAGTCACATATGTAGTTAGTTTTTTGTAAAAGGTTGAATATGCTCAATGTCAATATGGGGAGATCATATGGGGATATAATAGAAAATATGGGTGAATTTTACTCTATTCTATAGTTGTATTGGGGGTATCAGTGGTAGATAAACACTGCTATGCAAAATTTTGAAGTAAATTTTCATTGCTATGCTTAGCATTTTTGTAATAAGCTATTTAAATT
Source organism: Sequoia sempervirens (assembly GCA_007258455.2). Taxonomy (NCBI): domain Eukaryota; kingdom Viridiplantae; phylum Streptophyta; class Pinopsida; order Cupressales; family Cupressaceae; genus Sequoia; species Sequoia sempervirens. Next base: position 21,579 of record VDFB02016787.1, on the reverse strand, counting down.
AATATAATATACAAGCATAACACCTTTCGCCTAAAATAAAAATGAATTATAAATTGAAAAGAACAAATCTAATATCATATAACATATATATATATATGAAAAATATTATATTATATATATATGTATGTATATATATATGTATGTATATATATATATATGTATATATATTTGTATATATATTTGATTTGATATATATTTTTATTTTATTTATAAATTAGATAAAGAAAAAAAAACAAATCAAGACAAGAACAATAAGATATAAGAAAGAACAATATGATAAGAGAAAGAAAAATAAGATATAAGGAAAAACAATAAGAAATAAATATATCTATATATATATATATATAACATATATATGTATATATATTTGATTTGATATATATTTTTTATATTTGATATATAAATAATAAAATACATAAAAAATAAAAAACAAATCATATATATATATATATATATGATGAAAACTCGGAAAAAAAATCATATATATATATATATATAAAGAACAAATCAAATATATATCATAAAGAAAAGGTAATTATAACAAATAAAAAAGAACAAATAAGAACAAGAACAAATCAAATAAATATAACCAAAAAACAAAAACTCACCTTTACCTACAATTGTAAAGAACAAATCAAATATAAAGAAATTATATATGTATTTGATTTGATATATATTTTATATATTTGATATATAAAAGAGAACAAATCATATATAATAATAATAATAATAATAATAATAATAATAATAATAATAAGAAAGAATAAAACACATATATGAAAAGAAAAAGAAAAAACAAATCATAAATTTTATATATATATATATATATATATATATGATGATGATGATGATGATGATGAAAACTCAAAAAAGGGAAAATAAATCAAAGAGGAAACAAAAGGAACCTCAAAAAGAAAGAAAATTCAAGATGAGAAAAGTCAAAACGTCACCCAGAAAAGGTCAGAGAGCAAAGAGAGGGGCGAAGGAAAAAACGGGTAGAAGGAACAACTGGAACTTTTTGTTTTATTATGACCAAGAATGTAATGAAGTCCACTTTCAAATTTTTTAACAACTCTTTGGTACATTCAAAATGACATTTCACTTTCTTCATCTGATTGGAACAAATAAAATGCTCACATTGTTTCAAGTGTTGGAAAACACACTATCTCCTCTTAGTTATTCCCTCATGAAAAGTTTTTGTTTCATACACTCCAAAAATGTAATGAAGTCCACCTTCAAATTTTAGAACTCTTTGGCAACGTAAATATGACATTTCCCTTTTTCCATCTAATTGGAAGAAATACAATTCTCACATTATTTGCAGTGTTGGAAAACACATTGCCCCATGTCAGTTAGTTCATTATGAAAAGTTCTTGTTTCATTACGACCAAGAATGTAATGAATTCCACTTTCAAATTTTTGAACAACTCTTTGGTATAGTCAAAATGATATTTCACTTTCTTCATCTGATTGGAAAAAATAAGATGCTCACATTGTTTGTAGTGTTGGAAAACACACTGTCTCCTCTCAGTTATTTCCTCATGAAAAGTTTTTGTTTTGTACGCTCTAAAAAATGTAATGAAGTACACTTTCAAATTTTAGAACAAATCTTTGGTACAGTAAAAATGGAATTGCACTTTCCTCATCTGGTTGGACCAAATAAAATGCTCACATTGTTTGCAATGTTGGAAAACACATTGTCTCATGTTAGTTATTTTGTCATGAAAAGTTTATGTTTCATATGCTTAAAAAATGTAATGAAGTCCAATTTAAAATTTTAGAACAACACTTTAGTACAATAAAAATGACATTTCATTTTCCTCATTTGATTGGACCAAAAAAATGCTCACATTATTTGCAGTGTTGGAAAACACACTATCCCCTGTTAGCTATTTTGTCATGAAAAGTTTTTGTTTCGTACACTCCAAGAATGTAATGAATTTCACCTTCAAATTATAGAATAACTCTTTGGTACAGTAAAAATGGAATTTCTCTTTCTCCATTTGATTGGAACAAATAAAATGCTCACATTATTTGTAGTGTTGGAAAACACACTATCCTGTGTCAGTATTTCCTTCCATTATAACATTGCAGTGTTGTAATACTATGAATGTAATGGAAACCTCACAAATCAGACCTTAAACAAATAAAAACTATTTTTGGTTGATTCAATATTTATCTTATGCTCTAGGATTATCCTTCATCATCTTTCTAAAGTGTTGAAAATTTTATATAAAGTATAAAACACCTTGTCCTTATTTTTGCACAACTTCTTTTAACTTGTATCATTATATGCACTTAAATCTTAATTGGTGAGTACTTAATCATATCTAAAACATATTGAGCCTTATTATAGTCATCAAGTATATTACTTGTGCTTTGTTGTATGAAATTTGGTGACATTGTAATGCCTTTACTTGTCAATATAATGTCAAGCTTATTGTGTGTTTGCAAAAGTATAAAATGTGTGTATATAAAACATGATTGTAACATAATAAGTCTTAATTATTAGTACACATTATTCTTGGATATAATATTAATTCTTGACATACATTTAAATGAATGGTCTACTCATAATCTATGGGTTTAATATGTTCTCTTCTGGCATGAATGGTGGATCATCTAATTCCAAGAGTGTTGCCAATTTCATGGGGTGATAAAGTCATACCATACCAAAGGAAACAAGATTTCTTAACAATAAATGAATCTAACTTGGACATAAGCAAACAACACAAATATCATATGAAACAACTAAGTGTAGTTATTTATCCATCTACAAAAAAACTAAAAAATCATATATAATAGATAACTAATGATTACAAAAAACTAAAAATCATATTCCTTATGCTAACCACAGTGTGTTATGTATTAATTGTCCATAAAAGTTCCAAATAGAACTATAAATATATAACATCGAAATGACTGTGAGGCAATCTCTAATGACATTGAAATGCTATTGAAATTGGATACAATCATATATACAATGTCTAAAAAACTTTGCAAACATTGTAAACCAGGTCTACCATTTATGAATAGGTAACATTTCTACATTGTTGCTATCAGGAGGAATTGTGCACACTTTGATTTTCAAGTTAGACTTCACGAAATATAATGTGGGTATCCCATAATTTGCATGCATTAGCCTAAATGATGGTTTGACACGGTGCACCTTGAACTTGACAGTGTAGTTGAATTTGAACACAACACACAACCATTCCTTGAAAAGACCCATGTGATTACTAATTTGAGATTCCCCCTTAAGGAATCTCATAAATTTTAAGCTCATCTCGTTGGGAAGGTTGTGCTTCTGGATGATTATTGTTGGTTTAATGGATACCTTCCAAATGCATCCAACTAGGAAAAGGTCTTGAATCTCTCGGTAAAAATGAATTGGCCAGTCACAGAAATTTACAATCTCTATTTCTAGATTGTGATATTTAATGTCCATGCTCATTTTTTCCCATATGCCAAAGACCCAGTTAAAGAAATGAGCATAATTATGAAATTTTACCTCACTGAAATTTGGCCCATTTCTATCAATTCATGTCAACATATTTTCCCTCAATCTATACGAGAGACTCAATTCCTTTGTCCAAGTAAGGAAATTACATGGAAGATACAAGTGGTAGTTGGCAAACCAAATAGAGACCCATGTTTCTATATTACATGACATCTTTTATACTTGCATCAAATAAATTATTAGCTTTCACATGTTGACCATACGAAGCAAAATTAGAAAAAGCAGAATTAAATAACATAGAACCCACTGGTTTTTCCACCCTCCCAATATGTTGTGCATTTTTTTTGTTAATCATACAAAGAAATGGAAATACATTTTTTGCTCAAACAAATAAATGTGGTACATGTTCATAGTACATGTATTGACTTAAGAGATTCTATCTGTTCTGAAGAGGTTTACCTTTCACCAAGAAGAATAAAATAACATAGAACCTACTATGTTTTCCACCCTACCAAAATGTTGTGCATTTTTTTTGTTGATCATATAGAGAAATTGAAATGCAAATTTTTGCTCAAACAAATAGATGTGGTGCATGTCCAAGGGACATGTATGTTCTTAAGAGATTCTATTCATCTTTCAGAAATTGAGGAAGGAGTATTTGTAGTATGTGCAATGGGAAAATGGTAATGCACAACTGGAACAACATGTACTAAAATGCATGAAATGAAAAATAAAACACTTGTAAAAAGCACTTGAAAAGAAGTAGAGTAGAGTGAAAATTGACTAAAAATTGTCTGATGTCAGATAGAAGTTAGTGCAGAAAAACATAATCAGTTGGGTGGAGAAATGAAAGTTCGATGTGAAAATTATAGACAACTTGTGTGAACAACTTCTTCATAAGATACAATTGCATTCTCTAATTAGAAAGACACTCTCAATGCTGACCCAAAATCAAATGCAAAGCTAAATAATAAGATTGAAGAAGATGCATGTGCATTATGTGCAATGGAAAAATGGAAATGCATAAGTGGAGCAACGTGTACTAGATGCCTAAAATGAAAAATGAATCTGCTATGAAAACACTTGAAAAGAAGTGACCAAAGTGAAAGAGATAGATAATGTTTTGACTGAAGAGATTCTTCTTGATCGTCATAGGTTGACGAAGGAGTGTGTGTAGTATGTGCAATGGGAAAATGGCAATGCACAACTCGAGCAACAAGTACTAGAATGCATGAAATGAAAAATGAATCTACTATACAAGTACTTGAAAAGAAGCAATGAAGAAAAACATAATTATTTGGGTGGAGACATGAAATTCTTTTTTCAAAATTGTAGACAACTTGTGTGAAAAACTTTTTGAAAAGATGACACACTTACCTACAAATGAAGATTCATTGATGTATGCTTATGCACTCCTTAGTAACTCTTCAAAAAGCACCAAAGTGAGCACACATTGGTTGACATTAGCTTGTCACTATAGCTAAAATTTTATACGAAAGCATGCTATTGCATAATGTCATACAAAAAATGGACTTACCTACATATAGTTGTTAAATTGGAACCATAAATTCCATTGGGTTTACACGAAAGAAGGTCATCGACGAGGACTCCTTTTCACACATTGGAATGCTAAAGAGAACAAAAAAGACCAAAAAAATATTAGAAATTTTATGAGATGGTAGAAGTCGTTTAATGGAAAAAGAAATCTACAATACCATTCCTATTACAATATAGAAATTGAAATAGGTTTTCTCATAGTCACCTGTATTAGATGTTGTATCCTTTGCCCCATCCATAGTAAGTGCACTTGACGTCTCACATTGCATATTGACATTCATATTAAAGCTATTGTATATGGACAAGGGAAAGGAGTCACAAAGAGGAGTTTGATGATCTGATTGTTGTGCAACACGTTTCGTATGATGGGTTGCATGTCGAGGATGATCCCTACTTGCACTAAACCTTGGATGCATGCAAACAGTGCTAGTTACAACTACATTGGGATATTGAATGAATTCAAACAAAAATGCATTAGATTGTTGTAGATCTTGTAGAAACTTCTCGATGCACTATGCATATGACTATACTTTTTCTAGACACTAGGGCAGTGTACACATCACTTTCTTCAAGATTTCATTTGTGTCATTCCAAATACACATTTTCTGCAAATGTTCATCATGTTCATGACTAAGAGAATGAGATTGTGTAGGGGTAATGTTGATGATGTTTTCTGCACAACAACAACTCATACAGAATATGAAATCCTATCTCTCTTAAAAGGTAAATCTCTATCAGCAAGCCTCAAGAGATAACCCCAAGGTCTCTAATGTTAGGTCTTGACAATGCATAAACAACTTAGTGATAAATGTGAAAATGCTGGTAATCACAAAGGGACCTTACTACAAGCAAATACTGAATCTTTAACTTATCAAATCTGGCAATATGATGATACTTCAATCCTAAATCTAACTCAAATGATAAAGAAATAAAAAAATATTAGGGTTTCAGAAAGATTCCTAAATTTAACTACTCCTAAGATTAACAATGCAAATGATGAAATACTTGAAATGGACCAATCCCTCATAAACTAATTCTTGCTTAACCTAGATGAATCTACAATCTCACAGAAATAGTGTAATCTTCTAAGGTATTAATGATTTTCAGATCATGAACATTCATCCAAGACAACCCAATTGCAATTGAAATGAATAAATCTCCACAATTCAAGTAAGCACAATGAATATAAGGTCCAGGCTAAATTTGCAAAGAAACTAACAATCAACTACTTGCAAAAAGTATGGACCAGGGATTTCTGCAAACACTTCAAGCATCAAACCATAAATACCATTAAATTAGATCTAATATACATCTAATAATTTTGAGCAATTTCAAAGATAGAATCATAAGAACCATGCAAGATAAGTCAACACAAAAGAGATCACCAGAAAATCACAATGTCTTCAATTGTATTGAATCACCAAATTACAACAACAATTCCAATGTTTCATTACAACACTTGCTCAGAAATTGACTAACTTCTAACTCTGCTCTACTGCTTAATTTGCTCTAAGAACTATATGTATTTTCTATTCTATGTTCTCTATTTTCTATCACAAATGAGGCGAAATGCCAAATTTATAGAAGACCTCCAAAGCATGTCAACCTAGCCAGGGTTTGCAATCATAAAATAACCACAAACAGGTCAGCCCAATTAATGCTTACAATAATAAATGGCCATAAAATAGGTCGGCCCTAGTAGAATTCAAAATAAAACAAATTAGCATTAAATGCTTGAACTCAATCCAGGTCGGCTTGGGATCTCCAAGGTAATTCAGACCTTAACTACCCTCTCCAAGTCGGCCAAGGGTGGAGTAACCAATACTTGAATTTCTTTCATAGATTCAACTTCATCTCCTGAGTGCTCAACGACCTCTTCCCAATCAATCCTAATGGCCTAATATTAATCCACAACAATAATATAAGCAGTTGCATCATCAAACTGGTGCTCAACAACTGGGTCCTCATCAACTGGAAAGCATACATTTTGCCACCATTCCCTCTTGCCATGCGAGATTCAACCTACACTCAGCAAAAACCAGCATCAATATCCATTATAACATGAAGATCGAGATTAACCCATCATCGGTAATGTATTCATTATCTAGATAAATTCAAACACAGATCGAAATCCCCTTGAAACATCGTTAAAGCACAATTCTTTCATAGTTCGGGATTTCAAGCCCTTCGCAAAATCCAGGCCAAAGAGAATTTTGGAAAAATCTTGTCTAGGCGGATTTTCCCGAAGAAGACACAAATACTGACCATAGATCATCAAAATGCAGAAAAGATGCAAATAACAATGTAATCTATCAAATTAGAGCATGGAATGATAAATATTCATTATTAAACTCATCTAATTCACCTGATTTCCACGTTTCACAAAGCTTCCCAGGGAATCCAAAAAAATCCGTCCAGACCAGAATTCTGTGAAGTCACCAAAACTCTGAATTCCATTGCACACCTCTAAACACAGAAGGTTAAATGGAATCCGAGAAAATCCGGGGTTGCAGAAATTTTGCGAAGTCCTCAGAATCCCGAAAAACCACTGTCATGTTTGATTTGAACCCGAGGTGATCAAATGATGAATGTTCATAACAAATCAAGGATTCCTTGGATTGGACTGTTAAAACCTCTGCCATGGGTGAAAGGAACTGACTAAGGTTAAACTTTGACTGAGAACAAACGCACTCAACAGGGAACCAAATTAACACCTAGACCGATGGAGCAAGACATGGAATATTCTATAATGTGGAACATCATTAAAATCTGATTGGTTAACTAGGGTGGAATACAAGATATCCTTAAACATCAAACACAACCCTAGTTGAAGCATTTAATCATTAAACATGCAAGATCGAGCTCCCAGATGGACGTAAAAGGATGTTGAACGACCAAAAATTAACACTCCTAAGGCAAGGATCAAAATCACATACCATAAGTAGATCAGATTCAACCACAAGGAAAATACGCAGTGAACTCAACTCAAATGCAAGAAATCCAAGCATCTAATAAATCAAATCAATGAATCCAAATGCCCAAAACACCAAATCTCAAAGAGAAGTTCGAAAACTTGACGAGACAACAGAATTTCAGAAAAATTTGGCCCATGCAGATTTCCGTGAAGACCAGAAGTTCCTAACCACCGCGTTTAGCAAGAGTTTGAATGAAATCTAAGAAAATTTGGACGGGGCAGATTTTCCCAAAATGCAGTAAAAACCCGAACTTCACCGAGAACTTAAGGTTTTCAATATGCAACATGGGGGAAACACTGAGGAAAGCAAGAAAAATGTTGAAGCTCATGCCAAGGCAAGGTAATCCTCGAAATCAAAGGGCAGAAACACCAAAAATCAAAATGAAAGAGGGTCCCCACATTCAGCAGGGTGTCTGTGCAAAAACTGCACAACAGGTAAGAAGATTAGGATTGTTTTATGTGACGCCCCCTAGGATAATGTCTTGTTCAAATCTGTCCCCCTATCAATTGCTTCACCTCCCTTGTCTAAGTGACAACAAACAAGAAACTTGTATTAGGTGGTAGAAAATGGAAAACACAATTGTCTCCCATAAAGTAACACACTTTGAATTGAAATTCACTTACTGTGGACCACCCCTTCAGTGGAAGATGATCTTTTAATTAGTTTGGAAACCTTAAGGAAATGTTTGTAAGTGTTCCCCTACAAACTCCAAGGGCACTAAAAAAAAAGGTGCTCACCAAATTTTTGAGTGAGGTAGTGGTTGCACCTAATTTGAATGATCACCCAGTGCCATCTAGGACGTGTTTCCTCTGTAACACAATAATTGTCCATAATTTACTTTGCTTGCTCCAAACTAGATTTGATATTTCAAATCTTATAGTTCATCAAAAAACCATGATGCCACAACCTTTTCTTTTTCCTAAAGAATGGTTCCATTTTATACACAACTGTGTAATACAAATAGTCCATTCACCTTGTACATTTTTTTATGATCACATAAGTATTGAGTTTTTAGCATACAATGGTATGAATTAATGAAAACATTTGTATCTTGGTTGGCATGTGGCAATATTCTACAATTTTTTGTTGGAAGAATAAAGAAGGTTCCCTTCGGGCTTATTGTCATTTATGCCAACATTGGTTAGTAATTGACTAAGCACACTATTCAAGACTGTTAGTTATAGGTATAAATGAGTTTTTAGTGAGTTTGTGTGATCAAGTTGAGTTATCCAAGTGATGGAAGTTCGGTTGGCCAACAAGGTTTGTCCTTTGTGTGTTCCTTATTAGGTCTAAGCCGACCTAATGTATGAATGACATGCTTTGTTCTGTGCAACAAAATAAATTTTGATTTGAGTTGACAAGACATTTTGAATTTTGGTTGTTCAAATTCAATTAGGCTGACCTAATTGATAAAGGAAAAAATGACCATGTATATATGTGTGTGTATGATGGACAAAAAAGGATATACGTACAGATGTAGACATAGAGTATGGTATGCGAGTGATGCGACAAATGTAATAGTGTGAAGTTATGTCTAGTGTTTGTACATTAGTAACTAGAGTAGAATTTTTTTATTATCAAAGCTTAATTGAAACTATTTTCATCACTTTGTAGGTGTACTTCTCCAGTTCATTTTTGGCAGTGAGCCACACCTTTTTGTATCCTAGCAATAAGCCATATTTTGTATTTATGTTGTGAGTCTTTCAAGGACAATGAGTCCTCGCAATGAGCCCTGTGATATATTATAATTGATTATAATATATTGTGAGCTAATCCTCACCATGTTTTTTACCACTTTAGGTTTTCCACGTAAAAATCTTAGTGTAAATGTGTTATGATCTCTTTTATATTTTGGTTCACTATTGCAGCTAAATGTGGATTAATAATTGGATGGTTAATAATTAATTTTGTTAGCGGAATACTGATTCACCCCCTCTTAGTATTCAATGTATTCAACAATTGGTATTAGAGCTTGATTCCTCTGAAAAATTCTTACAGTTTGAGGAAGGTCCCAAAATTTGAATTCATGGCTGGAAAATACTATTATGTTCCTCTAGAAGAAAACTCTGTATCTGAAGAAATCAATGTTGCTTTTGATGAATTGGACAAAAACGAGGATGAGAAGGAAAATTTGAAAGGAAATTTGAAGGAAGCAAATGATTGCATCAGGAAGCTGAGAGAGTAGATTAAAAAGTTCAAGGAAAGTCATAGGGAAGTTAGTGATCAATTGAGAAAGGCTAATGAAGACATTACCAGACTGAAAGTGCAAGTAGAAGAAAAGAAACAAATTCAGGAATGTTAGAAAGCTGAGATATAGAATAAATTAATGAATGTACAAAGGTTGAACAAGAAGTGGTAACCCTAAGAGCTGCTCTGGGAAAAGTGAAAGCTCATGAAGAAAGATTCAAGACAAGTTCTACAATGCTTGATGATTTGATTACATCTCAAAAACTTGCTAAGGATAAAGGTGGTCTAGGACTTGAATAAGGACAAAGCTTAAATGCTAAACTAGTTTCCAACAAAGTGGACAATCAAAGTAAATTTCAAGGAAATGCTTATCAAATCAAGAACCAAAGGAACAATACTAGAAGGATTCCTATCCGATAACCTAATGCTCAAAGGTGCCCATATTTTAATGACTTTTGTTTCTCATGCAATAAACTCAGACATAGAGCAACAAAATGTAGGAGGATGAACCAAAATTGAATGAGTCGAAATGTTAGAATCTTTACTGGACAATGCTATGTTTGCAACAAGTTTGGACATAGAGCTACCAAATGTAGAAGCCAGATGATGATGAATAGGTTTAATACTAGTAGAAGGATTCAGTCTTTTCAAGGCTACTGTTACAAATGCAATATCTTTGGAGACAAGGCTAATCAGTGCAGGGCAACAATCTAACCAATAAAATTTTATAAACACAATCTAATCCAGAAACACAATATATAAACACAATCTAATCCAGAAATACAATCTAAACACAATCTAATCCAGAAACATTTATAAACACAATCTAATCCATAAAAATATAAACACAATCTAATCAAAAAAAATTATAAACACAATCTAATTTAAAAACACTCAACAATAACTTGCCATAAATATATCATAACAATCAAAAGGATAAGTATGACCATGAAATGTGTGATAATACTTAAAAAAAATACATCAATTGGGAAAACTTGGTCACGAGGGTCTACTTGTGTAAGAAGTTCCACCATGCAACATATCAAGGGCATGGTACAACTAGTGCCACCTATGTCTGGTCCCCGAGATTACACTCGCAGTAAGGTAGCGACTTCTAGTCCCGGGTGGGGCCGACCTTACCTTTCGGAGAATCTTCACCATGTCACCAACCGTTATTCGACATGGACGCCGTGGATTTTGCACTATATAAAGAGTATAAAAGCACATGAATCTGTTAAATAATTCCACCGAATATTACTGGTGCTGTCATTTTATTCAACACGTAGATTTTTTTAGCGAAAGCCCATGTGGAATATCTTGCAGCAGACTCTGTATTTTCTAATGACATCTAATCAAGTTTTGACAGGAATTTATTATGTGCCTTCGATTCCGCCTTTTAACGTCACTTGATCACAAAGTCCAAGCGGTTTCTGTCAAGGGCGGTGATGAGTTACATTTTCACTTTAATCGGTTAGGAATTTATAATGTGCCCTCGATTCCGCCTTTTAATGTCACTTGATCACAAAATCCAAGCGGTTTCTATCAAGGGTGGAGATGAGTTACGTTTTCAGTTTAATCTGCTAGTTATCTACTAATTTGACATAAGAAGATGGAACTTGAGATGTACGTGGCAATGTGGAAAATGTTATCTTTTGCATGAAGGGAAAGGCAAGGGAGAAGACGTGACGGGAGAAGATAAGAAATCTGATAGGAGACAAAAGTAGTAAATGTCAGAATCTCGCTAACTTTTCATGGCCAGCTAGTGATATTTCCATTTTATAAATTGCTGTCGCATTTTACTTTTGTCACCCATTAAAATTCCCCGCACACCCTCTTGCTAAATTTCTATGGTAATACCTAGACTAAAAACTAGTAAAAACACTTTTGGCTCCTAGCATCATACCTTGGTGTGCAAGGGAGAAGCTAATCTCGAGACAAAAATCACCTATGTATGTAGCATTATAACATAACACCCCATCCCCCATCCTATGCGGTGGACAAAATACATAGATAGAAAGATTTGATGGATCACGTTGACAAATGTTTAGGCATGTGTCGTTTGGAGTGTCGTCACCTATCCTTTCACCAAAAAAATGTGGCAATATTGGCAAGTTTTCAAAATCATAATTTGGAATGGACAAAAAGCCCAAACTTTGGCCATTTCAAAATAATAATTTGGAATGGACAAAAAGCCCAAAACGTTGCCATTTACGACATTCACATTTTGGAGGTTGCTGGAGAGGGAAATAGGGAGTTGCATGCGTTTGGAGGTCAAAGCAGAGCGACCACTCTCCCTACCAAAACACATTTGATGGGTGTGGGCAACTAGCTAGCTAGTATATATATTTGCTAGAAATGTATGCCATTTTATGCCATTTTGTCATTCTGCCTAGGAACTGTGAATAATTGAATGACTATTCGTTGTGAAGATGGGTTTTCATTGACGGGAAAATAAAGAGTTTTCCTTGCGAAAAAGGGGTTTTCATTTGAAATGCATAGCTATTTATGTGTTTTTGTGTTGGGGGATTTTTAATTTTGTCATTTTAATGTTCTCGCAACACAAAACTTTTAGAGGAAGATAAATGAAATAACTGACAACCTATTGTGGAAATATGAGTGAAATAATTGAATAACATTTAGAGAAACCAGAAACCATGCAAAATATATAACCAGGTTGGAAAGTGCAATGTGGGTTCTATAATGAAATGATATATTTTTAAAACCACATAAAGCCCATAATGTCACCATTTTCAACATTCTCATTTTGAAGGTTGTTGGCGAGCTCAGAAGGGAGTTGCAGGGGTTTGAAGGCCAAAGCAGAGTGACCATTCTCCCTACCAAAATGCATGTGAAAAATGCAAACGACTAGCTAGTAGGTATGTATATCTGGCAGAAATATATGCCATTTTGCCCTTCTGCCTAGGGACTGTGAAGAATTCAATGACTATTTGTTGTGAAGATGGCTTTTCATTGACGGGAAAACAAAGGGTTTTCATTTTCCCTTAGTGTGTAGAGGGTTTTACAACATTTTGTGGGTTGGAGGTTTCATAAATTATGTACTCACCTCCCACTGTGTTTTCCAATCTACAATCATCCTATGCATGTATATTTGGATAATATTAAGAAATTGAAACACAATTTTTACTCCGCATAAGACTTGTTATAAATTTTTAAGTTGGCTTTCATTACATTCGTACTGTATAAATAACAAAATCTTTTCAAGACATTCATACTGTTTTGTAAAATTCTAGGTTGAAAAACACTGGGTGTTATACAACCTGAAACTCACATAATATTCTAAAACCCTTTACAAGTAACAAACCAATAGCTAAGTCACCCCTCACCTTAGTTTGGTATGCTTTTTGATTGTCTTGAGAATCTTTTGTGAATTAGATAGTAAGAATGTAATGACATTGGAAAACACTAGGTATTATGAAACTTGCAACCCACATAGTGTTGTAAAACCCTCTAGATGTAATAACCCAATTGGTTAGTCACCCCATAGCTCTCAATTTGGTTATTTTTATGAAACCCCCACTAGCAACTCCTCCCTGTGCTATCCACCACTTAGCTTTGAATGTACATAATGAAATAAATGGAAAACCACATTGTGTTTTCCAACCCGCAATTATATTTTGTATTCATTTTTAAATCATATGAGGAAATTGAAATACAACTTTTAGTGTAAGAGTTGCTTTAAATTGTGAAGGTGAATGAACTTCACTACATTCTTATTGTCTACAAAACTAAAGGTTTACATTAGACTCATGTTGTCTACATATAATTCTGCCAAACTACTAACTTGTAATTTTCCTGGGACACAGAGCACCTAAGTTGTCTTATCCATCAAACATTTTTCAAGAATTTCCCTAAAATTACTATCCTTTTTAGAGAGGGTACAAAAGTAATTTAAATAATCTCCTTCTTGAAGCACAACGTTTAATGTACTTCCAATCAATGTTCACCACACTTTGGCTAACTCCTCTTTTATCTCATTCAATCAAAATGAGGAAAGTAGAGTTAGCCAAGGTGTGGTGATAATTGAGTGGAATGCATTAAAAGTTGCTTCAAGAGCAAGAATATTCAAATTCCTATGTACTCTTTTTGAAAAGGATAATAAGTTAGAGAAGTTCGAGAAAAAGTTTTGATGGAGAAGACAATTTCGTGCAATGTGTCACAAGAAAATTACAAGTTATTAGTCTGGCAAGTGACATTTATGAAGCTTCAAAACTAATAGATAAAATAGTTATTAGAGTTCATAGTGGAAAATATACTATGTTGTAAAAGTTATTCATGATAGAATTTACTTGTTCAACTCCACCCATATCAACATCTCTCACTTTCTTTGCCTTCACAAATTCTTGTGTAATACAAAATCTCTTTAGTTTTTCCACTTGTGCATTGCCACTTTCCCTTTGCATATATGGCACATGCACCTTCCTTGACTTCTTGAGAGCATGGAGGATCTCTTCAATCAATAAATTATCTATCTCACTCACTTTGCTCTGCTTCTTTTCAAGTGTTTTTATAGAAGATTCCTTTTTCATTCCATGCATTCTAGTATCTGTTGCCTTCAGTTCTACATTTCCATTTTCCCATTTCACATAGTGCACATGCTCTTTCGTCAACTTCTCAAGAGGAGGAACAATCTCTTCAGTCAATACATTATCTATCTCATTCACTTTGGTTTGCTTCTTTTCAAGTGTTTTTAGAGAAGATTCCTTTTCCATTACATACTTTCTACTACCTATTGCTCAAGTTCTGCGTTGCCATTTACCCATTGCGCATACTGCACATGCACCTTCCTCAACTTCTCAACAACAGGGAGAATTTTTTCACTCAATATATTATCTTTTAGCTATCTCATTCAATGTGGCCTACATAAATTTTGAAGGTGATCTTCATTACATTCTTACTATGTACTAAAAAAAACTTTTTCATTACATTTATATTGTCTATATATAATTGCATGTTGGAAAACAATAGGTGTCTAATCAAATTGAGTTGAGAGGTGACAAACCAATTGGGTTGTTACTGCATTAATCATAAAATATTTTGATTACATTCATACTATTTTCTAAAATTCAAAGTTGGAAAAATTGGGTGTTATAAAACCTACAACCCACATACTATTCTAAAACCCTTTACAAGTAGCAACCCAATTGCTTAGTCAACCCTCACCTCAATTTGGTATGTTCTATGTATTCCCCACCTGCAACTCCTCCCTATGCTCTTCACCCTTTAGGTTCGACCATGCAAAATTAAATAACTCATAACACAAAGTGTTTTCCAACCTGCAATTATATTCTGCATTCATTTTTAAATCATATGAGGAAATTGAAATGCAACTTTTAGTGTAAGAGTTGCTTTAAATTGTGAAGGTGAATAAAATTCATTGCATTCTTATTATCTACAAAACTAAAGGTTTTCATTACAATCATGTTGTCAGCTTCTCCCCTCAAGTTTCTCTATCGGTGTGTTTTGTTAGGAGATTGGCATTGGGGATGGGGCGTTATGTTATAATGTCTATACATAGGTGCATTTTGTCTAGTGATTAGATTCTCCCTACATGAGTAGCATCCAATTTAGGTGAGAATGGAAAGGAATGCAATTTTGGAAGATAGTATTAATGTAGTTAAAACCTCTTGTTATTTACAAAATAGGAGTATAATGAAAGGAATCTTCAATATTTACCATGTTCATGTAATTTAGATTTTTATAAGTTGTGCAACACCACATTGCACTTTTGATCTTTCAATATGCCTTACAAGATCATTCTTGGTAAGTTCAACATTTAGTAATTGAGCCTCGAGATGCATGATACCAGACTTCAACTTTTGAACACCTTCAAATTCATGCAAATGTTTAGTTTCTAATCTCTCAATAGCTCTCAACAACATTAATTAATCTCCTTTTCTTTTGATGATAAAATATTCTTCTTATCTCTTAATTCCTCTTCTAAGTGGTTAATTGTAGTCTCGTGTTGTTTTGCTTCAATTTCAACATTTCCAACTAGTGCTTTTGAATTTGCAAGTTGACCATCCATGCATTTTTCCTCATCCCCATTTCCCTTGCCTATTAACACCTCCCTAGTATTTGCATAGGACTTTCATGTCTCTACCTTATTTTCGTCCATTTCCAATTCCATGTGTTCCGTGGAATTCCTATGTTCAAGAATCTATGAATTTACTTCTTCAACTCCACCCATAACATCATCTCTCACTTTCTTTGCCTGCACAAATTCTTGTGCAATACAAAACCTCTTCAATTTCTCCACTTGTGCATTGCCATTTTCCCATTGCATATACTACACATGCACCTTCCTCCACTTCTCAAGAGCATGAAGGATCTCTTCAGTCAATACATTATCCATTTCATTCACTATGCTCTGCTTCTTTTCAAGTGTTTTCCTAGAAGATTCATTTTTCATTCCATGCATTCTAGTACTTGTTGCCTTCAGTTCTGAATTGACATTTTCCCTTTGCACATACTGCACAATGCTACTTTTTCAAAATTTCAAGAGCAAGAACACTCTCTTCAATCAATACATTATCTATCTCATTCACTTTGGTCTGCTTCTTTTCAAGTGTTTTTAGAGCAATTTCCTTTTTCGTTACATAGTTTCTACTACTTGTTGCTCGAATTCTGCATTGCTATTTTCCCATTGCACATACTACACATGCAACTTTGTCAACTTCTCAACAAAAGGGAGAATG
The DNA here is from genome assembly GCA_007258455.2 of Sequoia sempervirens. NCBI lineage: Eukaryota > Viridiplantae > Streptophyta > Pinopsida > Cupressales > Cupressaceae > Sequoia > Sequoia sempervirens. Next base: position 4,684 of record VDFB02016787.1, on the reverse strand, counting down.
TTTTCACTCAATACATTATCTTTTATCTATCTCATTCAATGTGGTTTGCATAAATTTTGAAGGTGATCTTCATTACATTCTTACTATAGGTTGGAAAACACTGGGTGTTATAAAACTTGCAACCCACATACTGTTCTAAAACCCTTTACAAGTAGCAACCCAATTGATTAGTCACACCTCACCTCAATTTGGTATGTTTTGTGCATTCCCCACCTACAACTCTTCTCCATTCTCTTCACCCTTTAGGTTCAAGATCATGGAGAATGAAACATAGAGTGTTTTCCAACCTATAATTATTTTGTGCATTATCATATTTAACCAATGTGTTCACCTGCTATTTTTTTGTCAATCAAGGTGATCACCAAGGTTTTCATTGACTTTTCATTGACTTCTTAACCTTTATTCTTGCATAGTCGATGCACATTGTGATTTGCAACCAATGTGTCTTGCAATAATTTGTATTTTTTTAGTTGTGTGTACAAGTAATGATATAAATAGAAGTTTGATAGTGGTACGTGGTACCTTTATTTTTTGTCTTCTCTGCCCTTATTGATTATGCAAGTTATGTTCATATGCCAGGAGAGATAAGTTTTTCAAAAATTTGAATGAATGTTTAGCGCTTCACAGTTCCAACAAAATGGAAAAATGTTAGATATAATTGTTGATATATATTACTAGTGTTAGTGATAGGCTAAATTGGAAATTAAATTCCCATTGTACAGTTTAATATGTTTGTTTATTGTCTACACAAGCTGGCATGTTGCAGTCAACATGCAACATAATCCAATATTGGTGAAGTTTGGAATAAAATGAATTCTTTGTAGGACCATATGTCTTTAATTTTCCAATGTAATCTATCGCTAACACCTGTCTTTCTTCTAGGTGGTTGATATAGGTGAGGAAACAAAATTGAATTAAACAAGGGTGGGGGGATTGAGAAGGACGCTTTAGGAGACGTGAAGCTTCTGCACTAAATACAGGTGATTCTAACTATCATAGCTTGAATTGCAAGTGTAGTAGATAGTTACATTTCCAAAATTTATTTTGTATTTAAAAGTTTTGATTTATTTATAGATGAGATGCTCAGTGTGGGGAATGCAAAAAAATTGCAATTTAATTTAAATAAAATAAATGTTACATTATTGTGTGCATATTATATCCCAAAATTTTACGTGAATCATGTTTCCTCCTTGAACTGTGAGAGTTACATGGGAAATGATTAAAGCATCAGTAAAGGGTGATACTGCATCCTTTTAATTATCCTCATAATTGATTTGTGTTAATTTTAGGATGATTTCTCCAACACTACATCGGTATGATTTATCTTGCAAAATAAAACAAGAACCTTTGGATCCTTGGTAATTAGATCAGATATAATTGCAAAAGAACATAATATTTATCATTTTACATTAGAGTATTTCTCGATTTAAATCATGTACCTTTGTTCAGTTGTGAAGCATCGTTGCATAGTTGGGTTTCATAAGGTTGTGATTAAGGAACATCTTTATTGTAATTGTTTTCACTCAGTAATATACAATACAAACTACAAAGGTGAGATCAAAATAACACAGAAATGGCCATTAGGCTACCCAAATTTTGTAATGGAATTATTGTTCTGTAAACACAATGCAAAATTTATGTAAATACAATGTGTTTTGCAATGTAGAAGCCTCTTTGCAAATATGAGTATTCCTTATCGCCCATTTTGGAGCTTTAGGAACACAATGTGTTTTCAATTGTGTAGACACTTATGCCATGCTAGACAAAACTAATCTCTCGACAAAACACACTTATATACATACAAAATTGCATAAAACCATACATAAAAACATAAATAGAAACATACATAACTTGATGAGATGATGTAGTGCAAGGCCCTCTAGATGGGGGATAAAAGTGATGAAACTGATAGATGGAAGCAAGGAGATAACAACGTCATTAGGTCAATTTTCCCACCTTCTGTTAGGCGATAAAATCGGGCCTTGTGGCTTGCATGAGAAGCTATCATTTTTAGAGCTTTTTTTTGGTGCGAGAATTGGAGGAAAACTGACATGTGCATTTTTTAGTTTTGAGAAAGAAGGTAGAAATAATTCTATGTTTTCAGTCTGCACATTGAAAGTTGAAGGTTGGAGTGTACATGGAGGAGTTGGAGGAGAAAATTGACCAAATCAAGGTGAGGGGTACCAACCAATTGGGTTTCAGAGGGTTTTACAACACTATTTGGGTTTCTTGTTTCTTAATACCTAGGGTTTTCCAACATGAATTTTTACAAAACACTATGAAGTGTGTACTATGAAGTACACTATGTATTGGTAGTTAATAGAGTCTTCCTTTAATGAGAAATGTGTTATTTGATAAAATAGAACCCCATCTATATGTTTGTATATTTGCATTCAAGAAAAAGCTTGGGTATAAGTAAAGGCAGGCTTCGAAACACATTGTGTTTCCCATCTTGCACTACACAACATTTACCACTATCAACAAGTTTATTCATTATTGCCAATAATGGCAAGAAATTGGTGTTCTTGCTATTTATAATGCACACCTACATATACGGGCTTAAAAACCACAAGGTCTTGGGTATGTTGTGATGTGGAGGTTGACAAATGTAGTGTGCTATGAAGCATGCAATTTTTTATATCACACAAGATGTGCAGGTTTAACTGTCTACCCCAAACCTTGGTCCATGCCATTAAGTGCAGTTGGAAAATGACATCATGTTTTTAAACCTCGTATTTGTGTGAGGACATTGAAAGTTGAACACGTAACAACCAAATTGGTTAGTCGCACATGAGCTTAATTTGGATAGTTTTCCTCATTTGTGATAAATTTTTGATTGAACATTAAAATCTAAAATTTACAAAAACCTCCACAAAAAAGAACATGATGAACTCTGCATATCAAATGAAAACCCCTTTTTGCAAGGAAAACCCTTGGAAACCCGTCAATGAATACCACTTTTTGCAAAAAATATCCGTTCAATTCTTTAATGTCCCTAGGAATAATGGAAAAATTGCTTATATTTTTAGTAGATATACATAAATACTAGCTAGTTTCCCATGTGCCAAATGTGTTTTGGTAGGGAGAGTGGTTGCTCTGCTTCGGCCTCCGAACACCTGCAACTCCCTTCCATGCTCCCCATCAACCTCAAAAATGTGAATGTCAAAAGTGGTGACGTTTTTGTGCTTTTTGTCCATTCCAAATTATGATTTTTTAAAAATGATGATTATGATGCATCTAACATGTGTTTTTATAGTGAGAATAGCCTCGTCCAATCGGAAAAAGCTAATCTCCCTACAAAATATTGTAAAATCAAGCTATTATCCCAAAAAAGTGTATGTCTTGGACATGATAACATAATCAAACATGTCTTATCCTTGAAAAAGGGAAATATGTTATCATGTGCAAGCCATGAAATTTTGTAGTGAGATCACCTTTTGCAATTGGATGTGGGTATTCTTCCTAGAAGAATGCATGTTAGAGGCATCATAACATACAAAAATGCATTAAAACATACAAAAAAAATACACCACATGATGGGACAACATAATGCAGGGCCTCCCTAGATGGGGGATAAAAGTGACGAATTTGGTAGATGAGAGGAAACATCATAGTGAAGGAAGTGAGGAGATAACGAAGACGTCAGATCATTTTTCCTACCTTTTGTCGGCTGTGATGTCATGGTAGGAGTTTGACCATAAAACTCGTTGGCCTGGTGGCTTCCATGAGAACCTATCCTTTTCACTAAATTATGTGCACCCATGGGGTGGAGTTGCAGGTGGGGGATATATAAAACTATCTAAATTCACTTGAGGGGTGAGTAATAAATTAGGTTGTTATTTGTGAAGGGTTTTAAAATAGTATTTGGGTTGCAGGTTTCATAACACCCACTATTTTCCAACTTGCAATTACACATTGTTGGCCTTGTTGCACCAAAAGGTCAACCTGTCAATGCCCGATACAAGTGTCAGATAAGATGCACGAGAGGTGGTTTAACCATATCACAAATCATGTGGTAAATGTTGACTGAGGGGTGGAAGTTCCAAGCTTCCAACAATCCCCCTAAGCACGACCATGAGATTCAAACCCACAACGCGGCTCTGATATCAATTATAATAAAATTAATTATGAGGGCACAACTTAACATCAAGATCTATAGATGATACAGTTGGAAATATCTCAAAAAACCCACATCAAATATGCAACCTATTTTATCCTCCAACCTTTGGAAGTAACCTCTATAAAAACATGAGTATCTTTGGAGCAACTTTGTAATATTTGCAAAACAACCTCTTCTCTCCATCACACATCACCAACTCTTCCAGAATCTGAATCCAATGAGCTCCATTATGTCAAAAGGTGTCATTGATGTATGAAAGAGAGAAGAGAATGTTTTGTAAATGAGAAAGGCGTGCTCTAAAGATATAAAGTTGTCATGAAATGTTGTCATGTTTTTATAGAGACCTCTATAAAAAACATGACAACATTTCATGACAAGTGGGCATCTTTGAAGTGTACCTTTCTCATTTGCAAAATATGCTCTTCTCTCTATCACACATCACCAACTCTTCTAGAATCTGATCCACTGAGCTCCATAGATGAGAGCCCTCGCGGGCTGGCGGCCGAGTGGTGGGCTGGAGTCTCGGCAGGGCTGAGCGGGGGCCCGTGGTCCTCCATAGGACCT